>JAVQJL010000669.1:0-21360 GCA_036024295.1 Nannoperca obscura
CACCAACCAAGAGAAATTCAAAGGGTCTGACACTTTCCTCAGAACTTGTTACCACAGAGCTGACAAAGGCCAAGGAAGAACCTGACAGTCAGAAAGCATCTTCAACTCAAGAGGTGGTCGCATCAACAGAAATTACTGTTGTGGAAAAAGAAAAGCTTTCCTCAGATCTTGCCACCATGGAGCTGATGGACCTCAAGAAAGTCCCTGACAGTCAGAAGTCTTCAACCAGAGTGACAGGCTCTGCTCTTGGTAGAAGTATTGATGTGGAGGCTAAGGGTGATCCTGAGAGTGGGAAGGCCTTAACTAAACATATATTCACAGGAGTAATTGAAAAGAATGTTGTGGAAAATGGAAAGCGTTCACCAACCAAACAACAGTCAATGAGTTTAAAACCTTCCACAACACTTTCTTGTTTGGATTTGTCTGAGACCAAGGAAGAATCTAAAATTCAGAAGTCTTCATTGAATTCCAGAGAGCCAACCGACGTTACTGTTACTGAAAAGACTGAGCATGTTATGGAAGAAGCTAAAGTCATACCAAGCAGGAGGGAGCCAAAGAGTGAAGACATTTCCACTGCTCCAGAAACTTTTTCACCAACCAAGAGAAAGTTAAAGGGTTCGACACTCTCCTCAGAACTTGCCACCACAGACGTGACAAAGACCAAGGAAGAATCTGATAGTCAGACACGATCTTCAACTCAAAATGTGGTCACAACAACTGACATTACTGAAACTACTGTTGTGGAAAAGCTTTTACTAACTAAAGGAAAGGGTCTGACACTTTCCTCAGAACTTCCCACTACAGAGCTGACAAAGACCAAGGAAGAACCTGACAGTCAGAAACCATCTTCAACTCAAAAGGTGGTCACATCAACTGAAATTACTGTTGTGGAAAAAGAAAAGCTTTCCTCAGATCTTGCCACCATGGAGCTGATGGACCTCAAGAAAGACCCTGACAGTCAGAAGTCTTCAACCAGAATGACATCCTCTGCTCTTGGTAGAAGTATTGATGTGGAGACTAAGGGTGATCCTGAGATCACTGTTACTGAAAAGACTGAGCTCACACCAACCTGGAAGAAGTCTAAGAGTCTTGAGGTTTTCACGATACAAGAGCCAGAGTTTGTGCTCAGTAAATCTGTTGTTGTGAAGGAAATTGAGAAAGAATCTCAAAGTGGAAAGCCTGTAGTAACTGAAGAGATGGTCAAGTCAACAAGTCCAAATCGTTATACAAAACTTGCTACCAAGGATCTGACAGAAACCAAGGAAGAGTCCAGTAGTCATAAGTCTTCACTGGATTCTACAGCGCAAACTGAAGGTGCTGTTATGGAAGAAGCTAAAGTCATACCAAGCAGGAGGGAGCCAAAGAGTGAAGACATTTCCACTGCTCCAGAAACAGCCTCTGCAGTCAAGAGAAATACTACCACCCCAGAATTTGTTAAGACTGAATCTGATGTTGTGGAAGAATATAAGCTCCCACCAACCGAAATAAAGTCAAAGAATCCAAAGGTTTCCTTAGAACCTCCTGTCACAGAGCAGATTCAGACCAGGAATGAACAAGACAGCGAGAGGTCTTCATTGGCTTTCATGGGGTTGGTTGGTGGAACCATTCAGGAGTTCCACGGAAAGAAAGTGACTACTGTCATTCTGGACACGTCTGAGGTTTTTGTACAGATAGCTGATACTCACCCATGGATGAGCAGTGAGAGTGTTCATATTCAGACCCCTGGATTAGGGAGCGTTGATACCACATCTGTGCAAACATCAGAAAAAGTGGATAGTTTTCCTGTCCTTACACCCATTTCAACCACGGCTGAATCTCCACATTCTGAGATGCAGGAGCCTAAAGATAAATCAAAAGCGGCCACAGAACAAACCATGACCCAGTGTACAGAAAGAGACTTTAGGACAGTGCCTCAAACACAAGCACCTTTAGCCTCCGAGCCTACTGACACAGCACATGTGCCAGACTACAGAGACAACTTATGGACAAACACAACTGAAATTCAGAAGAGATATCTGGTCCTTGATCTGCCTGAAGTAGGATTCAGCCAGACATGTGAGGAAAAGCCAGATCAGCCAGAGGCAGATAGTGTAGCTGAAAGTGACTCGACACCACTCAAGACAGAATTATCAGAAACAAGCTCATCTAAGCAAGACATAATAAAACCAAGTGAAACTCTAAGTCAACTGAAGCTATTGGAAACCACACAGCAAGACCCCAAAGAGTACAAGGAACAATACGTCGGAGAAGAGCAGGCTACAGTATCAACACATGTCATCCATGATCCACCTAAGAGCTTGGATGAAATGTCTGTTAAGAAAATCCACATGGCACCTGAAGTGCACATTCTACAATTAGATATACAGACCAGCCCAGAGAAGGATGAAAACACATCTGTCACAGAAGCAAAAAGGATAGATATTGTTCAAACAAGGATCGAGAAGGAAAGAAAAAACATAGATATGGCTGCTGCTGATGTGAAGCCAGAGATGGCTGCAGTTAAGATGACTATGATAGAAGTGCGAGAAGTCAGTACTGAATGTCAAGGCAATGTTGCTCAAAGGGACTCTGCTCAACCCACTTCTTCTTCTTCTTCTTCTTCTTCTGAACCATTGCAACCACATGAGACAGAGACGGAATTTATTGAAATAAGATTATATGAGCAAGATATAGTAAAACCAAGCCAAACTGCACAGGGTAGACCTAGAGAGATAAAGAAACATGGGGTCCAAGAAGAGCATCCCAATCTGTCAACACAGGGTGTGCATGATATACCCACGTGCCTGGATGAAAAGTCTAGGATGGAGAAAATCCACATGGAACCTGAAGTGTGTGTTTTACAAATAGATATTTCATCCAGTCTTGAGGAGCATGAAAACACATTTGTGACGTTAGAAAAAGAGTCAAAAATGGATATAGTTCAAACAAGTATCCAGTGCGGAAGAGTGCCAGAAAACAAAGATAAGACTACTGCCGATGTTAAGCCAGAGGAGGATGCAGTCAAGACCAGAGCAGCTGTGCAACAAATCAGCACTGAAAAGCAAGAGCCTGTGGCTCAGAGTGACTCCACTCAATCCACCTCTGTTGCTTTTGCAGCAGAAATAAGCTTATCTGAGCAAGACGCTGTAAAACCAAGCGATGGGCAAGAGCTTACGGAAACCACACAGGAAAGACCCAAAAAGGTCAAGGATGTGCAAGAAGTGCATGCTACAGCGTCGACAAAAGACGTGCATGATGCACCTCAGAGCCTGGAGGAAAAGTTTGTTAGCATGGAGAAAATCCACAAAGGGGCTGAAGTGTGCATTTTACAAGCAAATACGCAGGTCACTCTAAAAGAGCATGAAGTCACATCGGTCATGATAGCAAAGGGGTCCGCTGATATGGAACAAACAAGTATCCAGTGTGAAGTGGCAGAAAACAAAGACCTGACTTCAGCTGATGTTCAGCCAGAAAAGGTTGCAGTCAAGAGGACCATGGTCAGAATTGAGAAAATCCACAAGGAATCTGATGTGTGTGCTTTACAACTAAATATGGCAACGGGTCAAGTCGACAAAGATAAGACTACAGCTGAGGTTCAGCCCAAGAAGGTTGCAGTTAAGACGACAAGAGTAGAAGTGCAAGAAATCAGCAAGAATGTGGCTGAAAGTGACTCCACTCACCTACCTACCTCTGCCGTTGTTACAGCTACCCAGCCACATGAGCCAGGGACAGAATTTGTAGAAACAAGCTTATCTGAAGACAAGTTGAAACCAAGGACAACTGTGGCTCAGCCGGAGCTCTTCAAAATGATACTGGAAAAACCTCAAGAGATCAAGGATTATGTTGTTGACGAAAAAGATGCTGTCAAGATGTCACCACGTGACGAGCATGATGTGCTCAAGAGTCTGGATAGAAAGTCTGTTAAAAAGGAAGAAATCCATATCAGTGGAAATGAACACAAAACTGTCACAATAGACAAGAAACCAAGGTTGGAATCAAGTATCCAGTTTGAGACTGTTAAAGATGTGACTGCCACCGATGAGTCTGCAGTTAAGATGACCAGTGTAGAAGTGCAAGAAAGCTTTACTGAATCCCTGTCTGAACCCAGTGTGGTCTTTAGAGCCCAGACAGAGAGACACTCAACAGATGCAAAGGAGAAGAAGAAAGAAGAGCCGAAGGAGGACAAGAAGAGGACAATTCAGGATCAGGAAAGGGAAAAGATGGCCACGGTGGAACTACAAAAAACTCCACTGCCAGTGGCCACGACAAACACCACTGATGATTCGTCACAGGTAAGACATCTGCAGAGAGAGGGTGTGAGAGAGATATCCAGTGGAAAAGAGGATAAATATGGTTTTCTTGCTCCAAGTCATACGTGCATCCTCTGTTATGCTTATTCTCTTGCATATTGTTTGCACATGCTCCCTAACATTCTTTAGAGGTGCTTGAATGACTGGTCAGTGTACCTGTAGAGCTTCTATATAAGCTTACAGTTAATTTACGTTTAGAGCAGTACAAGTGACATTAACACAACTACATTTTAATAGCATTACATGCAAATATTATAAGCCTGTGCTACCAAGTTTTCAGTGCCATTGGGTATGGAATATGAGCTTCCTCATACATGTTGCCATCATCTTTATCTTGCAAGTCAAAAGGAGAAAGGCGTGGTACAGTTCCAAAGAAAAATTGGAATAGTTTCACAAAGAGAGTTATTTTTAGCTCAGAAGAAACATTCATACTAGTCTTTTGTGTTCACAATGGAAGCAGGTGTACACGACTGACAAGATATCACCTGTATCACTGCAGGCAGTTCAGACATCTTCAACTGGCATTTCCTTGGGTGAAGTAACCCTGGTGGAAGAATTGCCCTCCCGGGAAATCACCTCTCAAGCAGAAGCAGGGACAGGACCCAGCAGTCAACTCATTGAGGTATCATGATTGCTGTGTGCCAAAGTGTCGTTTTTGAAACTACCACTAGGAGTCGCCAAAGTTAGAAATTAGGGGCTTTAAGTGCCAGGAATATGTTATGAGACATGGGCAAATGTGGAATAAAAAATATAAGCCCTCAATAGACTAAACAGACTAAATCAAGATTCCTTTTTTAATTTGACCTTAACAAAACCAATTTTGGGACTCTGTACATGCGAGACTCCAGGCTCTGATGTGTTTTTGTGTCTTAAGGGCAAACCACTGGAGGATGCTCCAGAGGCTATGATGACATCCACCAGTGATCTGGGAAATCTTCTAAGCAGGCTGGTGTCTAAGGGTTTGAGCTTCAAGAACCTCCCGGCTGAGCTCAACCCAGCAACCATGGCCCAGCAGCTGGAGGAGGCAAAGGTGTGATTCAAAAAGAATTGTGGCTGTAGCTGCATTTGTAGATATTAGTGGAGTTGGACAGTATGAATATAATATAGAAGAAATATAGGTAATAATGCCAAAGTGTCTCCAGAATTGGGCATCTCTAATGCATATGTGTACCCGCCTGTTCTTTCAACAGGCCCCTCATAATTAGGAATAATCCGATCAATAAACATAATATCTGAAAACTACAGGCTTTAAATACGTGAGTGTTTCTACTTTTGCTTGCTGAGTACAGGAGTACCAAGAGACTGTCCAGGCACAGATGTCTTTTCTCTCTCAGCTGAGAGAGGCAGATGCTGAGAACAGGGATGCTGTGGAGCTTGTGGAGGATCAGTATAGTGCTGCTGTTCAGGATGCAGCTGCTGTAATCCAGAGTAAAGAGGCCCAGCTGCAGATGGTGACTGATCACTGCAGACAGACCCAAGCAGCCAAGACCACGCTGGAGAGACTGACCGCTGAGCTGGACGCTGTCAGGATGTGAGTTGTCAACTGTGGTTTCTTTGTAGTTTATTAATTGAAGGTTGCAGTTTAAGCTGCTGTATAATACATTGAAATTCAAGTTTAAGAGCTTTCTAAAGCATAGTTTTTATGTCATTGAATTTTAAAAAATTCTCAACACCCTCTCATACATCTGTCATCTGTGTCTGTAACATGGTAAATACCAAGAACATCATTTATGGACTTAACTGTCTTTCTTTCAGGTCAAGCAGCTCCAAGGAGGCAGAGCAACTGAGTTCCTTACAAAGAAGTATGGAGGAGAACAGAACAGTACTTGGAGAGTTGCTCGTGACTCATTGCAAGTTATGGCCTCATCTCAGCCGGTCTGAGCGAGCAACCGCACAGACTGAGCTCCAGCACCTACAAGAGAAGTGGAGAGGCCAGGAAAGAGCTGTGGAGAGGGCCTTGTATCACACAAATGTCCTTTCTCACGAGACCGGCAGCCTTCTGTCAGCGATATCAGGTCTTCAGCAACATTTGGAGACAGTGGCCAAAGACCTTGAGGCCGAGTCTCCTTCAGTTACTCAGTGGAATTGCAAGAAGGTGCAGCAGCTTATGGTGGCAAATGCTGTGGTTAAAGCTGCCCAGCAGAAATACCTTTATTTGCAACAACTGTCAGAGGCGCTACTCCTCAGGTCGAGGTGGGAGAAGGAAACAAAAGAGATACAGCAGGGCCTTCAGAGCGTCAAAGACCAACTTTGCCAAACAGAGGAGCTAGTGTCCTCCCAAACCCAGAACAGCAGCAACCCCATCATGGAGAAAATGATCATGGTGATGAGGGATGGCCTTGCCTGGGCGAAGCAGACAGAGAGTGACATTGAGGGCAGGATGAAGAGGGTGGCTCTCCTCCCTGAGGATGTGCACCGGCAGCTCAGAGATCTGAAGACGCTGCAGTCTGAGGTCTTGGCCAAACAGGGCCAACTGGAGTCACTGGTGGAGGAGGTGACAGAGCTCCTTCCACAGCTGGACCAGGCTGAGGAGGTGCCCATGGTGCATTCGTCTCTGGAATCCCTTGAAGTACTCTCAAAGTCAACTACTGAGAAGCTGGCAAAGGCTGTGAGAGAGATAGAGTCAGGACTGCAGACCAGAGAAAAGCTGTCGGAGCAGATTGCTGACTTAGACTCCGGGGTTGTGGCTCATCTGCATAGAGAAGCCACCAGGAGTGCAGACAGTGAGCTCAGGAGCCCTGCTGAGTTGGATCGCAGAGTTCGTCAGATCCAAGAGACCCTGGCCGAGGCTGAGAAGCAGTCCGCTGTCTGTGAGTCTCTTTTAATGAAGAGTAAAGACATTTCCTCTGAACTCAGCATCACAGAGAACTGTCAGCTTTTTGACAAGCTTACCAACCTCCAGGAGAACATCCGAGCCATCAGCAGCTATGAGAAGGCCAACAAAAAGGAGCTGGATGAGCTCACCCTGACTCTACATTCAAGCAAGAAAAACCTGGTCACCATTGAAAACAGCCTGAGGCAGATGTTAGTAGATCTGAGTAAACACAGGTACCCCATCACAAGAGAGTCCCTGCAAGCTTTGGAGCCTTTCAAACACATGATTTTGGAGCACAAGTCCCAGGTTGACCTTTTGCAACCATGGATTCCCCAGGAAAAGACAAGGGAACTGCATGCAGCTATTTCTGAACTTCACAGCAAAATGGTCACTCTGGAAATGAAAGCCAGAGATCATGAGAGGTACCTGAACATGAGGCAGTGTGTGGAGGACCTCAGGGATAACGTTCAAGAGCAGGTCCATCAGACCAAAGAAGACAGCAGTGAGTTGGAGGAGAAGTACAAAATCTGTCAGACCCTCCTTGTCCAGTTTCCTCTGATAAAGTGTTTATCTGAGGAGGCTGGCTCCAAACTCCAGAAGATCTCTCCTGACCTTTACCCGTCACAGCTGAATGCAGAGCGACAGAGACTGAAACAAAGAGAGGAGACCCTCGACACCTTGGAGATGACACTCTACAACAACCTCAGCATCATCGAGTGGAACCTGCTGAAGGACCTGGACCTGGACTCAGAGAAGGCAGCCACTCAGGCTTTCCTCTGGAACACCCAGCAGGAGCTCCAGAAACTTCCCACGTTGGAGCCAAATGAAACCGTAATTAACAACGAATACAAGAGAATCATGTCTTTGAAAAAGACTGTAGAGTCAAGAATGAGAGCGTTGGAGGTTCTGAAGAAAAAGAATGGAACCAGACGAGGAAGTGGATCCACAAATCTGATGGACTTGAAGAATGCAATCCTCAGTGAATGTGACTCGCAAATGGCAAGTTGCATTGCAGTTCTTTTCAGATTTTCAGATGCTTTTTATGAGTTTGATATAACTTTTCGACAAGTCCAAACAATCAGAGAGAAGCATTTGAAGTGAATTTAATATATCATTCTATCATTCTATTATTCTATATTCTATACTATACAATACTATATATAGTATATACTATACTAAGTAGTGTCCTCATAACTTGTTCTTTGGTCAAGTCCCAGGCTTTTGCAAGAACAGGAAGTGATGATAAAAGAGTTTCCTGGACAACAAATATAATGGCAAAAACACAATGGAAAGCAAATCCAAGACCTAATTTGATTCTAAGTGTGTTGTTAAGATATTGTGTTTATTGTTTTTTAGGAGAACATCTCCGCGGCCAGGGAGTCTTTGAGAAGCTACACATTTGCTGTTAGACAAGCAGTAGAGTTCCTGCGGGACATCGAGGTCTCTCTGCTGCCGCCGCAGGGCTCTGCTGGACTCTGCTCTGATAGGCTGGAGGAGATCCAGCAGGCTCTGGCCTCACTGCAGCACCAGTTTCAGGCCCACGTGGAGCAGCTCCAGAGCCAGGTTGCCCTGCATCCTTACTTGTCCCCCCAGAAGGTGGAGCAGCTCCAGGAGAATATTCTGAGCCAGCTCCTGGTGAGGATGTCCACCCTCCAGGCAAAGGGCCATGTGCAACAGGACTGTCTCAGCAGGTAAGAGGCTCACAGATGAACTTCTTATACAGGTCAACTGTTAATTTGTATGACCACCCTCCCCAGGTGCATTTTCAGGGCATTAACAAATCAAAATGTCTGTCTCTCAGGTGTGCAGAACATCACAGGAAATACACAGAGTGCAAAGATGAAATCATCCAGAGTGTGAAGAGCACAGAGAACAGCCTCTCAAAGCTCATCTGTCAAAAAGTCACCTGTCTCTCTGACTGCACTGACCAGCAAGCCAAGCTCAGAGTATGTATGGCCCTCATCCTCTTTAAGGTTCTCTGCTTTTCAACACTTTTTAATAAAAGTTGTGTCAGAAAGTGAGAAAATTGGCCAGCATAACATTTTTCTGCTTTCTTCTCTCTCAATTTGATTGACCATGTTGTTCCTTTCCACTTTATCTTTACTCTTTAGTAGAAAGAAACTTAATTTGCTTGACATGCCTCTCCCTTGTGCAGGCCCTGTGTGAGGAGGTGGAGTCGCTGCAGAGGCGCCTGGAGGAGCTGACGGAGTGGTGCCAGGAGCACAGCTGTCGTGGAGGCAGGGAGGCCACCGTGACTGCTCTCTGGAAACAAGTATCACGACTACGTCGCTCCACACAGGAGCTGACAACTCGTAGTAAACAGAGGATCACAGAATGGAGCGAAATCACCAACAGTGTAAGTAAAACTACACTAAAAGCAGCGACTTGAATATTCAGTAAGAGCAATGTGTTGCCTCCACTTAATGTTTGTTTGCTCAAACTCGATAACTATGAAGTATCATTAAGACCATATTGTGTGCGCTCCATCCTCTCAGGTGGAGAAGGCCTCTGCTGTCCTGGAGCAGGTGGAGGCGGAGCTTCCTGATGGCTCCCGGGTGAAGGCCTCCACTGAGGAGCTTCAGGACCTGCTGCAGTCATGGGAACAGTACCAGGACAGCCTGGACTGCGAACACAGAGCCTTGTCTGCACTGGAACTCCGCACTGCCAGGCTGCTGGGTGTTCCCGCCCACCTGGAGAAGGCTCCTCCCACTCCGCTCTGTCAGCAGCTGCAGGCGATGCAAGGTCGATACAGCAGGTAAGATGGTATTTGATGTGCAGTTCATAACTTTAGGATAAAAAGCAGCTTGTTTGAAGACCGTGTTCTCTTTTTGTTAATGTTTCAATAAACCCTGTTCATAATGGTTGGCACTCTCCAAGGCAAGTATTAGGCTGTTGACACAATTACCCATAAAACCAGCTACGCATGGATAAACAGTCGGGAAAGTGGGTCGGACGTAGACTGCAGTGCCTCCGAGGCTGTGCAGTATTTAAGTACATTTACACAGACAGTACTTTTACTGCCATGAAGCTCTGTGCTTTGAATTTACTGTTCTCATGAATTTGAAGTAAGAGGCTATAAAGTTGTTAAATGATTGTTTAAGTTGTTGGACGTGTGTTTGTGTGTGTTTTCACAGTGTGAAGCAGAGGAGCAGGGAGGGTTTGAGGGCGGCCAGGCTGGAGCTGGAGGAGAGAGAAAAGGTTCGGGAGGAGCTGCAGGGTGTCCGGGTTTGGCTGGTGGCTGCAGATGGTCTTCTGTCAGAGATGGAGCAGAGCAGCAGCACGCAGGAGCTTCAGGTGCGACACTAGTGTTCATGAGGGGTTACAGCAAACCTCCTGTTTCTTTAATCAGACTCCATTGTTACTTTGCAGCTAACCAGCATGCATGTATTTTGCAGCGGTAGTATTTGTGGTTGAAAGTTGGTGGGTACTTTCAGTGTTCTCTGAGAATCACGTCATCGACATAGTCATTATTTTACAGAGCAACCTCTCAATAAGCAAGCGACCCCATGAGACCCTCTGAAGGAGTACTGGGTGTCTCCAGATCCCAGTGTAGGACCCTCATCAGCACATCCCAGCACGTCACAGTGGGTCTGTCCCTCCAGCCAGTGCAGTGTAGATGACGAGTCTCTAATGATCATGATAATACAGTTTACAGTATTATCATAATGATTCAGTCTAATACAGCGGGTAGTCGATTCTCATGAAGCTCAGCTGGTAGTGAGCTCATACACTGTAAGTGAATACAGGGTTTGAATACTTTCATTGAATCATTCATCATGTTTGCGGATCCAAAGCTTTTGAAAGTTCTGAACAAACTGTGCGCTGCCGGTAAATGTGAAACGTCTGAATCTGACCGTTGGCTTGGCCTCAGGCCCAGAGACTGTGTGTTCACTCCTCTGAACCCACCAACCCGCACAATCACTCTGCCCTTTGTCCCGAAACCTGAGCAGCATCTCCTTATCCACGTCACACACACACACACACACACACACACACACACAGTTCCATTCCCGTTGCAGAGGGTCCATTTTGATGAAAGACCTGAAAACCCCCTCCATCACCCCACATCTTCCCACCCATCACTCCCACTACCCTCACCCATCCTCTTGTACCAGACACCTTTTGTTCTGTTGTAAGTGGATCTTCCAGGTGGCCTTTGTATCCAAGTCATTCCATGGACGCACACACACACACACACACACATTTTTACTTCAGTACTTGTGAGGACACTCTTTGACATAATATATTCCCTATGCTCTTACCAAACATAGTTGTAACGTTATCCCTAAAACCAAGTCTCAACCTTCAAATAGCCTCTGCACGAAGGGAGGACCAGACAAAATGTCCTCATCTTCCTAAATTGTACAGACTTTCCACATACGCTCTCTCTTTGCTAAGATGTATAAATGTTCGAAGTTGTCCTCACTTTCCAAAAATGTTCAGATTTACTTTCCATGGTGACTTTTTTTTCTAAAATGTCTCTTAAAATGCAAATTGATCCTCACAAAGATAGAACACACACACACACACACACACACACACACACGCTTTGCACTCACCATGTCACACTTTCTCTCATGCAAAGAAACTGTCTCCCCATACCCTCTCTTCCTCCCTTCTTTTGTATCACACACACACACGCACTCAGTTTCCTGTAGTGATGACATGATGCAGCTCCCTCTTCAGCAGATCACCGGACGTCTTCAGACCCTGGGTGTCTCCTTCGTGGTATCTCTGACATTTGAACAGATTTTCGTAGTTAATGCAGGTTGTTAATGTAACGTGGAATCCTTTCGGAGGTGAGAAGAGTTCACTTTCACTATTGTGGACCTGAAGGACTTTGAAGAGGTAGGCTCTGCTTGATGAAGGCAGCACAGGAGGGAGAGCGCTTTGTTCTGTGAGAGATGTAGATCAGGTCGATGTCTGTGTGCTTTTCTTCCAAAATACTACAAAGTTTCTACTGCTTGACTGAAAAAATAAGATTTACATGTAAACTCTTCCTGAGAGAAACGCTGCGGATGCAGATGTTTGTACAAAGTGAGGTGTTACATGTGTTGAGAAATTGTCCTCACAAAGCTGATTTGTGGCACTTGGCTGTGAAAATATGGAGATTTTCGATGAACACAAAGACCTTGTTTCCTCTTTCCATCGTAGACTTCAGCATCATAGTTGTTTTGTGTCCCGTGCATTTACACAGTTCTTCTTTCTCTGGTTCTAGGAGGTTCACAGCCAGCTGTGTACCCAGAAAGCTTTGCTCCAGCAAATCATGGAGAGCCTGAGGATGAAGTACTCCGACATGTACACGTTGGTACCGGTCGAGATTGAAGGCCAGCTGAAGGAGGTCACACAGTCACTGCAGCAAGTAGAAGTAAAGGTACATGAAGCTGAAGAGCTGATCACACACACAACCAATCACAGAGGGACGTAGTTAAGTCACCATAATACAGGGAGGGTGTTACACCTGATATACTTTTTATTTATTTAACCAATGATCGGGTGGGATTACCACCCTCAGATAGCCTGACATAGAAAATGAAACTTAAAGATAATTACATACAGACAATAAACTCACCATTAACAAACTCTCACGTTTATAACAGTGTAGACGGGAGGAAGATGTATCTAATCAAAACTAATCTTCTGTAAGCCTGACTTGTGATTGTTCATGTGTGCTTGATTTGTCCATCAGGTGGGGGAGGCGGTGGAGAGGAGTGGTCCCGTCCACAGGCTGGGGGCAAAGCTGTCTGAGATCCAGGCTGGCCTCAGGTCAGTTCAGAAAAGACTAGAACAGAGAAGCCCCACTGTGACTCAAGCGAAGATCACTCAGAAGGTGAGTAGTGAAGTCTTCTTACAGAAAACAGAATCAGATGATATTATGATTATTATGCTCCATAATAAGGTGTTTATAAAGCCAATAAATACTTGTGAATATTTGTGAATGACTTGGAACATCAGATAGGAAACAAAGTTTTCAGAAAAAACTCTAAATTTAAATGTAAACATGAATCTAGTGAAAGCGAATGCTGTTTAAAAGCTTTAAAGTCGGTGATAATGGAAATATCAAGGCTGAATAAACCATGAATGATTGGCACGTGATGGTGCTCAGCGTGTGTGGGACGAGCTGGACGTGTGGCACTCGTGTGTGGCGTCCCTGGAGGTCACCATACAGGACTTGGAGAAGCCAGAGGAGGCGCTGACCCTCACTGAGAGACTTGTAGAGGTCCAGCAGCTCCACTCCCACCTGGCCAAACAGGCGGAGCAGAGGACCACCCTCATCAGCAAGGTGGGAATGATCCTCTTTCCACCTGTGAAGCTGCCAGCGTTTAATGTTGCCTGACTCGTAATTACAGGGTGTTTGTGCACATTTGTTTGCTGTCAAACAACAAATTGTGGGTAATGACAAGTTTTCTTTGTTGCTGTTGTAATGTTTAAAGCCCGGGACTGTGTAATTAGGGTTCTGGTTACTGCTGTCAGGTTAAACACAGAACATTTATCAGTCGCATTTAGGAAACACTCTTCACAACATTGCAACTCAGCAGCCTCCGACTCCTCACGTGTTACAGTAAATACATCATTTCTGACTGCTTCAGAAAGTGTTTTCTCAAATGAAACTGTATGATGCTGCCTTCCTGCCTTCCTGCTGCCCCCCAGAGATTGAGAAAGTAGTGTAAGTGTGTGTCAGAGCTTGCATTAGGGCGCACACAGTGAGTAAATACTGTGTTTTTCTGGTCAGATCCATACGTGGCTTCAGGAGCACCAGGAGATGATCAAAAGCTCCAAAAGCTGGATGTCTGAGGCCGAGTCGTGGCTCGCCGCCCCCTGCACCTACACCACCGCCAAATGTCTGAGCAGCCATGTCCACGCTCTGCAGGTCTGTACACTGAACTGTGGTTATTGATCTTTACTGGTTATCAACACATTTATCAACACATTTATCTCATTGCAGACGGTGTTGGACGACTCGGCTCAGATCCGAACCACTCTGCAGGGCTTCAGCTCGGTCCTGCAGGAAATGTCGCAGGTTTGTGACGTCACAACTCTCCAAGAACAACTGGTGGAAGCCGATCGCCAAGTGGGCAACGTTCAGGACCGCTTCACTGCTCCTCTGTCTCAGCTGGAGCACGCTGCCGCCGTGAGTCTGACATCTTACTGTATTTCTGTTAGCTCCTCTCTCTGCTCCTGCTCTTATTTATTGGTTGATCTCTTGCTGTCCAGGAGGTGGAAGCCATTGAGAGTGAAGTCAGGCGGATGGAAAATGATGTGGCCGACGTCAAGACCTTACTGTCGTCTCCAGAGACGTTCCCCAGCCCCAAAGAAGAAAGCCTCAAGGTGAGACGGTGGTTTTCAGGTGTTTGTCTGAATCATGAGCGAAACTGATCATGTGACTTTTATGACTGCTTTTATGGCTCAAACCACAAATTCTAAATGTGCAAGTTTGCTTTAAGACACATTTGTGAGCTGGTCCACTTCCTCAGCCAGAGACTTGTGAATGTGCTTCTTATGTGTGCAGGTTATTGAGCAGAGAATCCAGACCATGAGGAGGACTATATCAGAGATCCAGAAGTGTAAACCAGGCCTTTGTCTTCCGGAGAAGGCTGAAGAGACTCTGACTGTCTTTACTGTAGTGGACCAGCTGCAGACTCTGCTGCTGGAACTGGAAAAGGTCAGTCAGTCAGTGAGTCAGTCAGGTACTTAAACGAGAAGAGACGTTCACTGAACCTCGTGCTTTACTGTTTTTGTAGAAGATCCCTGCTCTGTTCATCCAGCAGCCTCCGACTCCGGTCCAGTCCAAAGCTCTGTCGGCCCAGCAGACGACCTCGCAGCCTCAACTCCTAAAATCCACTTCAGTGGAGGCGGAGGTGAGTTTACAGCTTTGTCTTTGAACGACGTGTTCTGCATCGAACACGTCAGAAGATTATGTGCAGATAAGTGATTAAGAAATAAGAAATACTTCCACTTTGTGGCGTCTCTCAGAAGAAAGACACGGAGCCGGGCCAAATCCGAATCGTCCATGTTGAAGCAGACGTGCTGAAGAGATCCGGAGCTGCGCTGCTGACTGTGGAGCGGTCCTCACCTGAACAGAGACAGTCCTGGACACCTGACAGCACTCCGGTAAGGAAGCCTGAAACTAGTGAACTTGTATCTTTACATGCGGACGATGGTCTGAGGTGGTCTGTCACTGTTACCTCATCAGATTTAGTATCAAATACTCACCACATGCAGTCTTGAAAGGTGTTGTGGGATAGAGTGAGTGGTACTAACATACTCACCCATGCTTCCATGTGTTGTAACAGAGTTATTTAACATAATGCAAATGTTGTGTGTTTTCCCTGCATGCTTAATACAGCTGTTGTTTCCTTATTTCACTGTTAGAAGAGCAGAGTGGGACGTGGAGCTAAACTCCAGCTGGACAACCTTTGGTTAAATCTTAGCAGTAGTAATCTTAATTACAGTGGTTTCTTTTTAATTTGATGTTTGATGTTTCTGCCATAAAAAACGTGTGTCTGGAGTTTTAATATGGCTTCACTGGAGGCATCACTCAGGTGTTGATGTTCTTCATGTAGTGCAGTAAGTTCATGAGAAAATGATGAAATAGTTTTGACTTATTCTGCAGTGTTAGGAAGTCTTTACATGTTTTACTTTTCACCAAACTCCAGTAAACTCAGTGTTGAGGGTTTTGAGGCCTCCTGGTACTAATCAGTAGTCTCTCTCAGAGGTTACAAGCGTTAGGACACATGCTTTACAGCTGCTCTAACAGTGATTATTAGCACAGCCGGCAGCTTGCAGCTCCACCACCACCCCCCCGTGTGACTCTGCACATGCGCGTTGTTTCCGTGTCAGCAGCGGGAGCATGAAGGCGTGCTCCAGGCTGAAGAAGCCACACAGAAAACAGGGAGTGAGGCGCAGAGAGTGGAAGAAGGTGGAGGAGGTGTTTTGTGGTGGCTGTGGGATGCTTTCCTGGGCGCTTCTCCAGAGGTAAAGAAGAACCGCTGTGGAAAAACCCTTTTCTTTCTCTGTCCTGCCTTCCTCTGGTTCACCTCTTTCTCCCCTCTGAGTTCCTCGTGACCCAAGGTCAGGTGGGAGGTATTTACCACACAAAGAAATATCTGAAAGTTGTCTCATACTATCAGATTGATATAATACGATTGAGTTCTATGACAATCCAGTTCCAGTTGAATTCTTTTCTTACAACTCTGTGAATTTGACCTGGGTCACTCTGTTCTCCACATCCCTGTTGGCCATGAGTTCCTCACCACTACTACCATCTCCCTACTTCTAATATCAGACTCTTCCTGCATCTACAAACCCTTTCCTGACCCTTAATACCTGAAACAGTCACTGATGTTTCCACTTCTCCTTCCACCTCCCTGCAGTGTTTGTAATGTGTGTGGCAGCAGCACAGATGCATGAATTATCTCAAATCACCAGTGTGCTCTCTCTCAGCCATTTAACATGTCGCTGTGTTTTGGTCTGTTCTAATGTGTTAGGAACCTGTGGTTGTTGTTCCAGAGGAGCCTGGACAACGCAGTGAAGGGACTGGAGAAGATGGACAGGTAACTTCAAACATCATCACTGACTTCCACTGAAACAAAAGTCAGAAAATATGTTGCTTTGAATCTTTTTATAGGATTTGTGGGATCTTTTATTTCTTATTTCTTGTATTATTGATGCCAATATCCATATTCTTGGCAAATCCTTTAATAGGAATGAGTTTTACAAAGCAGCAGGTTTTACACAATAACATAACATGACGTCAATAACAGTATGTAATAAAATAATATAATAATATATAATATAATTCCATAACGTGTGTTATGGAGTGTGTGAGTGACACCCTGCAGACTAATGCATCACAGTATTTAACTGAGTGACCGGACTGATCTTCTAACCCTGCTCATGTTTCTTCAGGATGTTGAGGGCCCTACTGACCCCACAGAAGCAAGTTCATCCGAAGCTTTGCCTGAGAGCATGGTAAACACAGCCTCCAGAACCGACTCTGGGTCCCAGCAGAGATGTGTAGTCTCCTAGACCTAGAACCTGTGTGTCTAGAACCTCTCACTTCTTCTTGATCTAAGCATTGAACTTCCAGCTTCTTCTAGAGCTCGTCTGGAATCAGCCTGAAACGTTCTTTAGAGCCAGTCCAAAGAATCCCATTTATTGTGAAACCAATCCTAGAGCCCCCAGACCTCTTCATTCCTTCTAGAACCAAGCCTAGAACATTAGTGTTTACAATCCGTAATAGATCTCCAAACGTTTTCTAGATCCAATCTTCGAAATCCTCTAGAATCAAGAGTAGATTTCACTTTCCTAGCAAAGTCAATAATCAGAATCAGAATCAGAAGATTAGAGCTCAGTACTTCTTCTCAAATGACAAACCTAAGAAGTCCTAATGTTTTCTAGAACCAAACCAAAGCTCTTGACTTTTTCTAGAACCTAGAACAAGCTCTGGAACACCATATATCTTGTAGAGCCAGCTGTAGAGCTCTAGAACCAGTGTTTGTTTTCTACCTAACCTCTAATCTCGTCATGTCCATTATATTATTCTATACATGTATTCTAGATCTCCCAACTTCTTCTAGATCCAACCGTAGAACTTCAAGTCTTGTAGAACAAGATCTGGAACTTGCTTTTGACTTTTTCTTAAACCAGAACTCTTATCTTCTTCTAGAACTAAACCTAGAACCAGGTCTAGAGCACCTGAAATACCAGATCAGTGAGAAATGTCTCGCGTTCAGTCCTCAGTGCATTTACATGGCAGATATTCGAACAGTTAAGAGCATTTAGTTTACACTGCAATTCTTCATCGGTGTTTCTTGCTGCATTACGACAAATAAAAGAGGACGGAGTGACTTCAGATCAGATGTGTATGAAAGATGTCTTGTGTGTTTACATGAAGGACTACTGAGCGTCCTCAGAGCAGTTCTGTGGTAAAAGATGTGGTTGTCAGGGTGATGGTTACTGAGTATTTAGCATGTTTTTAGCAGTCTGTCATTAGCTTTTGCATGGACCTTAATATATTTTTATAAGAGGCAGAAACAAAGTGTACTAACAGACGTATTTTGTGAACCATGTTTTGTAATGTATCATGTAGGGTTGGTGATTTAAAGCAGTGTGATTGTTGTCATTTCCTCTCTGAGCAAACAAAGAGCAAATCTGTTCAAATAAACTCCTGTTTGCTTTTACGCATCTGCTGTTTGTAACACGGTCATTTATTGTTGTTTACAGAGGTAATTGATTAACTGAGTAATGATTACGTCACAGCCCGGCAGCATGGGGGGCGGGGAGGGGGGTGGGGGTGGAGAAAGATTTTCACTCTCTACAATGCAGCTTTTGTACTTCAGGAAATGACCTTTTCTAAAATAACTGTTGGCCATGAAAATGCACTGGTTTGACATGAATACTGATCAACACACTGCTGTTGGCAGGTGAAAACCTCGTAACTCCACTTTTAGTTTAAATATTAATTTATTAGACAGATTGTACTCAAAACATCACAAAATTATATTTTTTAGGCTAATTCATAACATCTGTCTAAAAACTAACTACACCCAGGAAGCTGCTGATTTTGGAGATACAAGGTTTTCAGCTGGAAGCAGCAGTACTGAGATGTCTTACGTTACATGGCATGTGCTGTACTTGTACCATGTTCCACTTTTGTCTTTCCATTCTGTCTACATATCCAAAGAAGAGCACAAATAGAAATAAACCCACAACAGTGATCCACTCCTCTGTCTCTCTTTCTCTGTGCATGGAGGGGGGGTGACCCAGAGGGGCTGAAGGCATGCACAGTATATACACAGAGCACACACACACACACACACACACAGTCAGAACACACTCATGTAGGACAGCAAAGCTTTTAGAGCAGTGAGGTGGACAGTGGCATGCGGTCAGCGGAGACATCTCAAACTCGCTTCGTTAACGTCTGATGAAGCTCTGATAAAATCTAGAAAGTCCTCTAGAAACAGCAGCAAACCATGGCCAGCATACGTGTATACGTGCACCTCAGTGTCACATCCGCAGAACAAACGGGGGCCTCAGAGACGACAGCACAGACTGAGGGCCTGCGTCCCTTCCAGCATGACGCCGTCCTCTTCCTAACCATCTAACCCTGCAGGAGTGGACGCAGAGCCGGGGCCTGGTTACAGGAATAACTGGCTGATGAAGAAAACCACCTACTTGTTGGTTTACTGGGTTGACTGATTACCCTCCCGGTTTGATGTGCAGGTTGCTCCACTTTTGAGTTTACTCACACCGAAATGTACTAATTTGGCCTTTTTAAAATTCTTATTTTGTTTCCTAAATGTCGTCAGTTGTAGTCTTGAACTGAGCTGAGATTAATATACAATGTTGTGTTTTTATATTATAGAATTATTTTCAGAGCATGTTTTCAAAGTAATTTGAAAGTTACTAAAAATATGTTTCCTCAGTTTCGACCTATAAAGGTTGTCTCACAATACAGAGAGGCAGGCTCTGGGTATTGACATTAGACTTCTGTGACGTCACAGCCTGGTGAATGGCGGAGTCACGTGATTAATCCTGACACTCAAAGCAGGTTTGTTGACTCTTGGTATTCACCTCCTGTTGAAGGAGTTTGTGCACGGAGCTCATCTGACTCATTAGTCACTCTAAAGGGGAAGCAAGTCTTTAAAAGAACACTAAAACCTTGAGATGCCGTTCTGGTAGAATACAAGATGAGATGACCGACAGTCGGAGGAGGAAGTAGGAAGTGTTTGCTGCTCTCTCGGCTCGCCCAGCCCTCTCTCAGTTCCACACCTGTAGCCTGAGGCCTCTTTTCTTTCTCTTCGTCACCGGAGCCCTGCCGCCGCTCCAGGAAGTGGCTTTTCTGCCACAGGTGGGTGGAGCAGAGGGTGAATGAAAGAGGAGAGAGACTGGGAGCGAGGGAACAGGAGAGAGAGAGAGAGAGAGAGAGAGAGAGATGACCAGGCAGGGGGAAAGGACTGGTAGTGTGAGAACCTGAATTATCTGTTCAGGTAGATTCAACTGAAAGCTACAGTTTGCTCAGGACCCAGTTCAGCTCTCCTCCCTCCTCCTCCGCTCCTCTTTCTACCTGCCACCCTGGAGCAGCGAGGTTCAGCCGGGTGTGTTGTGTTTGGTTCCCAGGCCCCAGAGGAGTCCCAGCCTGGGCCCCTCCCCAGCGAAGGTGTCCTCCATGTCTGCCTGGAGAGGGTCTGCCAGCTGGAGCTGTGGCTGCAGGAAGCTCAGAGGAGCCTGGTAGCCGCCGGAGCAGCTGGATCAACGACCATGCAGGGCAGTGTGGAGCAGCAGCTCCTTACCTGCCAGGTAAGCCCCGCCCCCCTGCGGACCAGGTCACTGCCAGGTCAAAACATGTCCTATTTTTTATATGTATTTTACTACATAGAGTAGTTAATGTTAATATTGCTTAGTTTCAAACAAATGACCACATTGACGCTTCCTGTGTGACATTTCAGTAAATTAATGTTTGCTTTGAAACTATCATCAATTTATTGGTCAAAAGTTAAACATTTGCTACGTTATCAGGAAGCTCTTTGTAGTGATTTCTAATCTGTTCGGCCTCTGAACTCCCACAGCGAAGTAGCGAGTACTGGAGAACTTGTGCATTGGTGTCCACATACTTCTGGCCAGTTTATTTGGGGGCATTTTTTGGCCTTTATTGGACAAAGAGAGGCCATGGTGTCAATTAAAATGTCTTTCTACTAAATGACATGCAGATATGAACATTCCTGGACTCCTGCTGTATCTGATGGTTGTCTCAGTGGTTCATGAACTGTCACCTGCTCTGATTTTAGGACCTGCAGTTTGTTTTCAGTCTGCTTGTAAACCAGAGAGAGTGAACGAATGATCTCCAAACATTAACTCAAAGCATCTGAGTCAAACATCAACCGTCTTTATGGCGTTTTCTGAATCCGCTGCGACTGTCTCACTCTTTATAAAGTGTGTTTCCTGTCAGGACGCTGCCACCGTCAACCCAGAAAACAAACACGCTCACAGTTTAACAAACAGCTCTGCGAGCTGCTGGTGTTTGCACTGAGGGTGCAGTGTGGCTGCAGAGGTGGGGAACAACCCGGCAGAAATCACTCAACTCATTAAGTGTAATTAAGTTTTAAACTCTGCCAAGTTTCCCTGACTACCAAACAAACACATGACGACACAGCAGCAGCAGCTACCATAGCCACGACTACTTCATATTATCAATTTAGATTTTATATATATATATATATATATATATATATATATATATATATATATACT
>JAVQJL010000671.1:0-11262 GCA_036024295.1 Nannoperca obscura
GTGTGTGTGTGTGTGTGTGTGTGTGTGTGTGTGTGTGTGTGTGTGTGTGTTCCACTCACTTATATCCCTGAGGGGTCAAAATGCACTTTGAGTCGTGCTGACATGGGTTCAGCTCTGGAGCGCAGAAATCCAGTTTCTCTTCACATAGTTCCCCTAGGAACACACACAAACACACACACACACACACACACACATGAACACACACAAATCATCTCAACACCTTTTCAATACTGTGCATACCATTAAGGAAAAAAATGAATAAATACGGTGAAATTATAATATAAAACACCTTTTTCAACTCCCTCTCAGTTTGTTCTTGCTTGTGCATCTCAGCATGATTGAGCATCTCTGTGCATCTGCAGTACTGTGTGTATCTGTACTGCATGCACAGAAATGTGTGTGTATGTCTGTGTTGTGTGTATACTGATGATAGATGACTCTCTCGTGGCCGGGACCTTCACAATGGTCTGATAAATGATCTCATCTCTGGGAATGTCATATTCCTGATGATATTCCCATGTGTATCCTGAAACTCTGAACTCCAAGCAACTCACTGATGAGGCACTGGGGAATAAACCAATACTCCTGACAAGTCCACTCTGGGAATAATTACATGATCACTAGGGGATCAATGAAACGATAGGAGATGTGTTTGCATGTAGGTGCTATGGAGCGGCCACCTCACTTATTTAGAAGCAGTCATATTAGTTTAATAGATTCTTATTTTCAAATGGAAATCCTCACATACTTTATTAAACAGTGGGTGTCTTCTATTCCCAGCCTATTAGTTTAAGGAATGTTAGTTGCATGTGTAAATGGCTTTAACAAAGCTGCCAGGACCCAGCTGCCATTAAGAGAACTGGTGATTTGTATATAAAAGACTGTGACTGCTTGTTTGCCAATCGACAGTTGACACGTTAAACTTTCCGTAAAATATGCAAAGTGCCAATCAGGGTGCTTTTAGGCTCAGCTGTTTTATTTGTATTTGCTGCTTTGTTTCTTATTTTACATTAATATATTAATTATTTGTATTTTTGTGCAATTCTGTGTGAATACTGAATATAGACAAGCTAATAAAAGGTTGGTCACAAAATGGAATTCTCTTTCGAACTTTCAGTCCTTGTTATGATACATCAAAATTACATTTATTTAAAAGATATGGCTGATGAGTTTCTATATGTTTCTTATTGTCAACAAATCCCATGAAAAGACCAAAACCAATTTACTACCACAAGTTAAAAAAAATACAGTGCATAGCTGTTAAAGGAAATTACAGTGCCTTTTTAAAAATGAAAGTGTGTATTTGTGACTCGTTTTTAAATATTTAGGGCTTCTGGAAGAACAAATGGGCTCGGGGCTGAGTGCCACAGACAGACGGTGGAAATTGGAAAGTACTGAGAGACAAATGCGTTGTTTGGTTTTGGTCTTTTCAAGGGGATTTTTCACTAATAAAAATATAGAATATCACCAGCCTTCTCCTTTAGTGTCAACATCTTTACCTGGAATATAATGATATTATGACAATATTACTAATATTTGACTTTAGTATGGCGATAACATGTATTTAAAAAGCAGCAAGCAGGGTAACCCAACATGTCTGAGGGAACGAATTAGAAACTCAGCAGTCTGTTGGAACATCAAGGACATGCACTGCTAACATGGAGCATGACTGCATGACTAAGTCTGTGGCACTGAATATCACATTTCTGGGAAGCATGGATAAAGCACATGAAATGAGGGAAGGAAGGAAGGAAGGAAGGAGAGAGGGACAGGAAGGACACAGAGAAGAACAGACTAACCTCTCTCCACCTCATTGGTAGCAGCTGCAACCACAAGAAAACAGACGAAAGACGATAGAAAGCAGAGCGAGACAGGGAAAAAAAAGACACAGGACAGCGAGACAGAGAAAGACAGAGAGAGAACACCGCCACAAAGGTTAGCAGTCAGAGATGATTAGCACAGTGCAAAGCAGACAAACATGTAGCAACAGACCAGTGTTAGTTTGAACAAAATAGGAATCGTCTGCAGTTTATTAATGTGAAAGGCCATGCTTATCTATGGAAAATGGCAGCAGCTATTTCGGGCGCCTCTGGTTCCAGAAGTAAAAGTCCCATTTATTTTTTCCACAGAAAATGTTACATGACT
Organism: Nannoperca obscura; assembly: GCA_036024295.1. Lineage (NCBI taxonomy): Eukaryota > Metazoa > Chordata > Actinopteri > Centrarchiformes > Percichthyidae > Nannoperca > Nannoperca obscura. The sequence goes on from JAVQJL010000671.1 coordinate 2,146, forward strand.
CACAACTGGAGCTCTTCTACAGCTAAGATTAAACTCATGGAAAGATAAACGACTGTGTTAGAAAATATCTGTTTCTCTAAAAAGTCTAAAAACATTCAATCACAGAGCTACACAACTGATCTGAAAAACTAAATAAGCACCTGAAATCAATTCAGTTTTAATTTCTGGGTCAATTTTGGATTAATTCAGATCCACTATGTCTTTGTTCTCAACTGCACCGACAAAGTGTTTTGAAGAAGTGCCCCTCTTCTTCATGCTGACGGCGGCCAAGGTTCATGGGTATTATAGTATTCTGAGCCATCTGCCATACCAAATTGAAGGACAAACTTGATTTTTCAAAAAAAATTGAAATACTTAAACTGATGGTGATATATAAACCTATAGGATGGTTATATTATCCAGGTTACATTATATTTGGTAATACTGACGATGTCATTCAAGGAAAAAGTGTTACCTGTGTATTCTGGTGAGCACATGCACGTGTAGTTGTTTATTCCATCGACGCAGGTGGAGTTGTTCTCACAGTCGTTATCTTCACAGTCATCGATGTTGATCTCACACGTGTCGCCTTCGAAGCCCTCTGGACACACACACCTGAGATCACGGACACACACGGATACACACACACACAAAAACACACCCATGAGCAGGTATCAAAGGATGAACGCACATAGAGCTGCATACAGAACATTGTCAACAGAAATCTTTGGCACCTCTGGATGATACACACACACACACATACACTATCCAGGCGTGCAGCTCATAACAGCAGTGTCAGCTCCATCTAAATATCCCCAGTCGAAAGTCATTATTCTGTTAACGTGAGCGTGCCTCAACTCCGTAACTACTACTCAGGTTTATTACTGCGTACACGCACGCACGCACGCACGCACGCACGCACACACACACACACACACACACACACACACACACACACACACACACACACACACACAGAGTGGTATATTATGGGTCTAATAAAGAGCTCTTATGCAGCACACACTCGGATGGATTAATATCTCATTATATAGTCAATGACAGCTCTTCATGATGAATTTTCCACCCCCTCCACCGGAGAGGAAAAAGAAAGTGTGCAAAGATGGAAATAAAGACAGGAGGGGAAGACTGAAATGAAAACGTAACAGAAGAGACAGAGAGAGGGCAAAGAATAAGACACAAGGACAGAAACAGGAGGAGCTGTGATCTTGAGCTGGTCTAACTTTCTGTGTGGGAGGTTAAAATCTGCTTGGATTGCGGACAGGCGTTAGCTCCCCTCCTGTTAATACTAAACAGCCTAATGAAGAGAAGGCGATTCTCACAGTGGGGCTGTCCAGCTCAGAGACAGACAGAGGACACAACTGGTCCCCTGAGCCCTTTACCTCCTGTACACTCATTTCCACCTGTCATTAGTGGTGCTGCAGTATCATTAATGGAATTATCTCCTGAGGGTCCACAGATCACATGCTATGTCCACTAATGTCCACTAATGTGTTCTCAATCACAACTGGTCCACTTGTTTATTGGTATCTCAGATCTGGTAACCGATGTCTAGTCTACACCGCATCTCTTTGTAGATAATTCTTTGTGTTTAGTTTCAGTTTTGTATGGCCTGGATCTTATTTTCTTGGAGCTGTGGCCATCGGTTCAGATCTGTTACGATAACCATTTACTCATCAACTTCATCCCCTGTTTCACCATATTGACTAATCAATTATTTCTTTCAATCTTCCTCATGGCTCTACTTAAATTTCCCTAACATACAGTACTCACACACACACACACACACACACACACACACACACACACACACACACACAGTTTTACAAAGCAATGGACAAAGCAGACATTTGGGTTGCTTTCACCCATGCCGTCACTTCCACAGAGGTGGTTTAAATAACTACTTTAATTGTGTCTCGGTGTAGAATTTAAACATTTCTCACTTGACAGCTCCCTGGTCATAGCATTAGAAAAGACATTGTGGCAGATAGTAACTTATAGAGCCGCCCTACCGGCTATTAATATCACACTTTCTTTAATTTGGGGGACTGGCACAGACACCCCCCTCTAAAGCCACAGAAGACATTACACAGTTTCCACAAGGCAAATAAACACATATATGTGGAAAATAACCACTTCAACATAATCCATATGGGGATAATACCAAAAACTAACCAGGCTGAAAAATAAAACAATTTTATTATTTCTTACCAGAAGTTGCTCCCTTCTCCTTCCTTCAGGTGACAAGTTCCACTGTTATCGCATGGGTTGCTGATACAGGCATGAATGGGCTCCTCACAGTTCTGTCCCTACATGCAAACACAAACACACACATACATGTGGTGATTTCAAAGAACAGCTTCTTATAATTGCCAAGCGTTTGCATCTATTTTCCAGTTTGTGGTTATGAAAGATGCTTGAGCAAGTGAATATGACCCTTTTGGCTTTCCGTGTGTGTGTGTGTGTATACCTTGAATCCATAGGGGCAGGTGCAGCGGTAGTAGTGCACAGGGTCATTGGAGCAGGTGCCATCGTTCTTGCAGGGATTGGACAGGCAGGGCTCACACTTAGCCTGGATACTCACATCTACTGGACCTGTTTGACACAAACACACCAACCCACACACACAAACCATACACCCCAGAGATACGATTAGCTTTATTTAATGTTGTACATTTAGGGGAGAAAAATACATAGAATACGTCAGAATACATAGGTTGACAGACACACAGGCAGCTGTACATTATCAGGGGTCCTGCATAAACCTCACATCCTCCAGAAGTCAACTTTTTGTGCTGCAGAAAAACATAGTGGTTTTCTCACTGGCTGCTTTGTATTTCTGACTTCTTCACTTTGAATTATAAAATAATCTGCTAATATTGTGAATTTATTAGGACAAAAAAATCAAATTTTTTAATAAGTTGTAGATAAACATTATATTATACTCCTGTACTATGAAATAGGGTAAGCACCTAAAATACTAAACAAAGATATTTGAAGATAAGTTACTGGGTCATAAATGAGATTTTCTTTGCAAGGCCATGACATGTACAGAGGACACAACACCAAGTTCTAACAACCGGGGCACACAATGCTGGTCATAACATGAGGGCTGAAGGGGAAAGAAGAGCGGTTCAGTCTGGTCAGGGCTCAGAGGATGAGGAAAACTGGGCTGGGACTGTCTCAGAGGAGCTGGGGAAGGAGAGACTGAGGAGGAAGTACTGGGATATGATTGGCTACTTTACCTGGCACCAGAACACCACAAGGCCCCGGGACTTCTACAGTGCGTCAGTTAGATTAGGTTAAAAATAGGTTTCAGTCATGTATTCATGGTTAATGTGATAGATTAAGGTTCAACGGTCAACAGCACACAGTTACAGCCGCAATAATGCTCACAAGCAAATTTGTGGATTTTTATTATTATATAAATTTAACTATTAACATTTTGTTGGTGTCCAGTGAAAAACATTTCATGTTTTCAAATAATCTGAACGCTTTTTTGTGGGTTCAGACTTATTATCCTATTTCTCAGGTAAACAAAACCCTGTAAAACTCATTGAACTATCCAAAATGCAACATACGGAGATACATGGTTTTTCAATGGACAGCAGCGATTTATAAATGGCAACTTGTGGTCTCCTCACGGAGTCCTCATCAAGTGTGTATATATTTGATGGCACTGCATAACAATTGCCTGCTCATCTGCAAAGAGTTTGTTTGCTCGCTTTTGTTTGTAATAAAGTGCATTTATGTAGTTGTATTTATGTACTGTATATCTGCTGGCATGTGCATGTATTCCTGCGCTACAGCACTGTATGTGTGCGTCAGTATATGTTTACCTGTGCAGGTGAACTTCTTGGAAGGCGTGGTGAGCAGCAGTTTGTCGGTCATGTCACCAGGCCCAGCACAGCGGGCAATGCCAGGCTCCTTGTAGCCACTCTTCACCCAGTCTGACAGCCACTGCATGTGGCAGTCACAGTGCAGCGGGTTGGCACCCAGAGCCCTGCCAGCCACACAGAGAGAGGAGACCCGAACAATGTTCAGCCATAATAACAGGACACAGGAAAAGACAACACTTTAACCTCAGAGTCATTGTTTCATATCAGCTTGAATTTGCTGGAATACAAAGTCAAAACAAAAGAAAATAATTTGGCTCATTCATCAACTACCTGGCTGCTGTCGGAGTAGTAACCAATCATAGTCATGCGGCTGTACAGCACTGCCTTTACAACCTGACACGTCACTAATACCTGACACTATTACTCTGCTGATAACTTTTGCTGCTACAACTCCTTCCACCACCCCCAACCTCTGCCTTATCTGTTACGTTTTTGGTATTATGATATCAAAAATGTAACGATATTATGATTAAGTTATACATGTGAATTTATTATCTACATTCAATCTACAGATCTGAATGAACTGTTAAATAATAATAATAGCTTGCATTTATACAGCACCTTTCCGGAGACCCAAGGACACTTTACACAAGGCAAGACAAAATAAAAGAGAAAGTAAAGAGGTCAAAAAGGAAGGTAGAGCCATTCCTTGCTCTGTTTGAGGGTAGAAATAATATTAGACTAGCAGTCTGTAGTGGGATATAACCAGAAAAAGCAGCAGCCTGTCAAAGCGCTATCCATGGTGCTGATCCTAGTGAGCACCGCAGGGCGGACACAGGCACTCCCTCACTGGCATTCCCACCATCAGCTAACTCAAGTTATTTGCTTCATCCTTCACTTCCCTCCATCCCTTGTGTGCAGCCAGTATAACCTCTGTGCTCTCTCTGCAGAGTGCTTAGTTTTGAGATACCGTACTAAAAGCAAACATCAGTAAACTGAAGAGAGAGCAAAGTTCTTTAGTGTATGAAGACAATTATTCAGTTCGTAGTTACCTCAGTTGATCATTTTCAACAGTCTCCTGTGTTTATATGCTGCTTGTCTGACTATTGATTAAAGGCGTCAAGGCCCCCAAGTGTAGGTGTTTGGTGCTGTAAAACTATTTAGCAGATTTAGCAAACAAAGTAACTACAAAACCAGATTTGCAGTTGTAGCCACAAAAAATGGGGGACTGCTCAGAGGTGGAAGGTAGTCTACAATCCCACTATATATACACCAGCAATTAAATTCAGTGTCAAGTCAATACTTAATATTAATAATTAATTGATAATATTATCAATTGCCAATACTGTGGCAAAAGGACAGGCATATTTGAAATACAGATATAAAGTATTAGCTGCTCAAAACCTAAATCTAACTAGCTGTAGATGGGTTTGTTGCTCAGTGACTTTTGGCAGCACGATACGTTCATAGACAAGCCTCACCTAACAGACATCTTCCTTTTGGACAATGAGAAATGACTCTTTTGTCATGATAATGTCTTTTCCTTCTTTTGCAATTCTATAAGGTAAGAAAAGGTAGGACGCTTCAATCCAAGGGAAAGACTTGGATTTGTGTGTGTATGTAACTCACAGGTGGGAGAGCGATGACAGGTCTTTGAAAGCTCCCTCTGGTATCAGTGATATGTCGTTACCATGGAGAGACCTAAGTAAGGGCGAGGGGGGAAGAGAAAAAGGGGCACAGAAATGTAGAAGAGAGTGTGGATGTTAAAAGTCTGCCTGCATCTGATTTCCAAGTTATCCTCCACCTTACATGTGTCGTCTGACAGGTACTCACAGCAAACGGAGAGACTTGAGTCCATCGAACGCCCTCACTGGTATGCACCGCAGGCGGTTGTAGCTCAGGATTCTTTACACATAGAATAAACATGTTGGCATGGAGAGAAATGCAGAAAACGTTTTCATGATATCTTCATATGCAGCAGGGCATTTCAGAGCACAATCCTGTTTATGACCACATTCCACTGAGCAAAGCAGTCGAGCAAACACAGACACGCAATTTAACACACTTGTCGGCACAAACACATCCATCCGAGCTCAAACACACACACACACACACACACACGTGCACAAATGCAAACGTCTTGCACCCAAAGTGGGGATTTTATTTTGCACTGTTGGATCAGATTTTTATGTGCAGTTTGGTCCTTTTCTGGGGTGATTTTATTTACAGAAACACAATGATACACCCGCTACAGTCAGTAACTGAAAACACAACGTATTGATGTAGGCTACAGAAGGTACTCGTACTGTTTTCCACACTGTCCCAAACCAGTCCACTTTACACTCCTTGACTGTTTAGTTTCTGCATTATTTATTATTACAGTAATTGTTGTTGTTTTGCAGTGGTTTGTGTGAGGTCAGCATTTTATTGTACATTTGGCTGTGTGGTGACAATATTTTCAACTGCTTCAGGGTGCACACTCAGTGGCTTTGTGATTTAATAAAATGCTGCACGGAAGAAAAAAAAAAGCTCATTCGTCTGTTCCCATGAGACCTACTATATGGTGGCCCACATGGGGCACTATTCATGTGTGACTATACGACAACTCAACAATAAATATGTGCAGAAAAACAGAACTTATTATTTGCTGCTGCTTTCCTTTTTGTCATCTTCTCCCTGAGACTAAACACACACACATATACACACAAACACGCACACACACACACACACACACACACACACACACACATTGCAAAGGGACTGATGTAAAGCCAGACTCACAGGGTAAGCAGCTCGGACATGTTACTGAGGCTGTGGTTGGACAACGTGCTGATCTGGTTGTTACTCAAATCACTGAAAAGGAAACAATAACATATACATAAAACACACACACAGGATGGCACTGTCAACACATGCATAAACAAATGCACACACACACGCACAAAGACTATATGCAGTACATACTTCTCCGTACTCTACTGTGCTCGGGTTGCCACGCCCACATCAGGGCCAAACGAGGTTGCATCACAAGTGAAACAACACAGACCTCTGCACGAATACCAGTGAGTTAGTTTTGGTCTTTAAAAGCAGAGTGCAGGGAACACAGGCCAAGTCACAATCCTGATTAAAAGTGTGTCTGACTGTGCAAAACTTTGGCCTCGTCATTTGTGAATTAATGCCTGAGCGTACGCGTGTAATGTGCCTCTGCTGAGGTCATGTGGGTGCATGGACTTACATGAGTGTCAGGTGTTTGTAATTGGAGAGCTCCACAGGAACCTGAGTGAAGTGGTTACCATCCAGATACCTGAGAGACAGACAGGGAGCGAAAGAAAGAGCGAGAGGAGGTTTGGAAACAAAAGAGACGGGTAAAAAGACAAATATGGGGACATGTAAGGAGGATTGGAAAAGAGAGCGAGAGGGAGAGAAAATAAGACGGGAGAAAATAAAGTTATTTAACCATGTGGGACATTCCTCATCTCCAGCAGTGTGGCAGTCATTACTGCTACAGCCATAATAAACACTAAAGTTGAATATCCCCTCAGGCATCCTAATATAGCATAACCGCCCTCTCTCTCTCTCTCTCACACACACACACACACACACACACACACACACACACACACACACACACACACACACACACACACAATGCATGACTGAGATCCTATCACTGTGTGACAATGTGCTATTAATCCAGCGTATTAATTAAGCCTTTGTTAATATTGGAAAAAGCACGTTCCCCACAGGAGAAATAGTGAAATGATGGAAAACACCACCACGCCTGCTGTCTGATGTTTAATTTAGGACTATCATTTTCTGATCATCAGGGATTGTGATTGTGTGTGTGTGTGTGTGTGTGTGTGTGTGCTTGTGTTGGGATGAGTTTCCGGAACAAAATCCTCTGTGAGCCTTCAGTATGTGTACCTGTGTCTCTATGAGCCTGTTTGCTAATGCGTGGGGTTTTCACATGCTTTCGGACTAAGTACAGCTTCAGTAGGTGAAAACATTGATTCAAATGTACAATACCAAAAGTTTAAAGTTTTCTGAGGCAACAACTTTACTACCACAACAACAGCAACGTAAACGTGGGTCTCATAAACAAATTTACAAGACGTGAGACATCAGCACTGCATAAGCACTACTGACGTGTTCATCTTTGCAATCCACACCAACTCCAACCTCTGTTATGGCTTCTCTGTCCTCAGAACCATCCTAATGTGCCGACGGGACAGCAGGTGGACTACTTGTCTTCACCAGACTGACTAATATCAGGAATTCAACGGTCAACAATATTTACCCCCTGCTATTGTAGCATAACACTCCCAAAGTGAAACAATGTGGATTGGCTTGGTCATTTAAAATATTTCAAACTTTTTGTTCATGGGATGAAAAAACCCTCATACATATAAACCATAAAAAAAACACTGGACCAACATAAAAATAAATTCACAAAGCTAGTAGTGAGTAAAGTGATTGAACCAGTTAGACTGTACTGAATGATGTGTTGGTCTCTGACTCACAGCTCAGTGGTCTCTTTGGGCAGACCTTTGGGCAGCGTGGTGAGGCCCTTGTTGCTGCAGCGCACCACAGTGTCCAGACAGGAACACTCTGCTGGACACCTCAGTACTGGAGAGCAGCTGTTCTCATCGTTGCCTGACAGAGATAGATAGATGGATGGAGTGGTGGTGGGGGAGGCGAGGAAGGAAGATTATTATTATTTTAATGATAAAAAATGAAAAGAAATGAGAGATGTTACAGAGCATCACGTGTAAAGCGTGAATCTGTCCCGTCTCACCATCTTCACAGGCAAAGTCCTGGACAGCTACATCCTGGATGGGGATCTCCTTCAAGAAATAAGGACTCTGGCAGCGAGGGTTGCCGGTGACGATGCGTTTCCTTCTGAGCCAATCACCGAGCCAAGCCAGGTGACAGTTACAGTTGAAAGGATTGGCCAGAAGGTTTCTGGAGAACAAAGAGAGGAGTGGTAAGTGCTGACTTTTTCTTTTTTGTATGTGTTTTTGTACATTTTCATATGTATATGTGTGTTCATGCGTGTGTGTGTACTCACAGTGTGGACAGGGAGTGCAGTGTGTCGAAGGCTCCGGGGTTCATGGAGGTGATCTGGTTGTCGTAGAGTGACAGGAGACGCACTGAGCTCAACCCCACAAAGCTGCTGTTACTCACACAGCTGATACGGTTACTCCTCAGCATACTGCACACACACACACACACACACACACACACACACACACACACACACACACACACACACACACACACA
>JAVQJL010000680.1:0-10249 GCA_036024295.1 Nannoperca obscura
TATTTTAACCCCCCCCCCCAAAAAAACAAAACAATCTGAAGCAAATTCATATGGGCCTTAAAAAGATCCAGTTAAAACATCAGTTGAGATGTACTTTTCTCCAGTTAAGATCACGGCCCAAGCGTCTGACCAACAACTTGTCAACAAAAATATCAAAGTAAGACAAATGCGGGGTTAATAGTCACTTCATTTTGGCCACATTATAAATTAAGTCGGCGCCTTGAATTGATAAAATAGGCAAAAAATGTCAAATGAACATGTTAACATGTCAACAAGATACTTAACTTCGTGTAAACTTTGCGATGCCTGTAAGCAATTGCTTTGTAAGAGAGCTCTAAATACTACCAATAGCTTCAGCTGGAAATGGACATACATGTTCTATAGTGTATCGATTGGCATTAAACGGTCACTGCAATCAAAGAAAAGCAATAAATGACACTGAATGAGAAAACTTTCACACGCCTTTCATATTATGCAAAAATACACGGCCCTTTTAACTTAATGCAGATATTCAGGCACTTTGTCGTTGACAACATATTTAAAAGTATATTTATCTTGCTCAAATATAGCAACAGGAAAAAAGGTATAAAAAATTGGGAGTATAAAATAAATTTTCCAGTTTTACGCTCAAACTAAAAATGTGCTCAGTCATTCTTTTTCTTCTTCTTCCCATCAATCCAGTGTTTTTCAAAAGCCAATCCATCATCTTCCACCCCTCTTTGTGATATTAAGGACAATGATATTTATGCAGAGAGAATATGTCCATTTGTTTTTTGTTATGTTTGTGGGTAACTAGGGCTTTTCTAAACACAAGGATCACACCGTATACATTGGAATTATTACGTCAAATGTAAATCGACATATTCTTATTAAATTAAATGCAGGGACGACCAGAGGCTGCATGATAAAAGTTCAAATCCATCTGAACTCTTCAGCTCGGTATTCAAACTTCCATATGAGACACTCTGATATTTTTAGAGCTTTACTACTGAAAAGTCCTTCATTATCGGAACCAGTAGTTATCAAACGGCAATCCAAAACAAATTCATTTAAAGAGTGGCCGCAGTCAAATGAAAATACATGTTTTGATTCTCGTCTAAAATAAAGATATTTTAATGCAGCTTAACATTGGTTCGTTATGTACAGCAAAGTACTATAAAAGTGCTGGGCTTTATTAAGCAATAATGTATGTAAAAAATAATATATATAATACTGTTTAGAGGCAGGTCATGAGTCTTTATGCTCCTTCATGCGGTATCACTTTGTTCTTCTATATCTACATATTCCTTCAGCCATGCCTAATTCAACACCACCCAATACTGACCGCTACGTTGAACATGTTTATACAGCTGCATCTTCACAGTGCATTTTGATATAAACCTGGTGCCATCCCACAATCCTCTGTGGTGTTTGGGGGATGAAGTTGGGCCGGACAGACGCGTGTGCCTCATATGAGCCTGGAGTTGCGGAGGAACTGGATGATGACCTTGTAGATAAAGGTGTACTGAGACAAGGTCTGAACCATCAGCATTCTCTGTGAGCGCAGCTTTAACAGGTATTTTGGGACGTCCAGCGGCTGAAACAGACAGAGTTCAGCATGAGAAGAGGAAATATATCTACCACGTCACGGTCACAACTTGTTAAAAGCTGTACTACACATTTTTGGTGCGGGTGAGAAATGTACCTCATTGTGCTCTAGACAGGCTATCATGATCTCAGACAGGATGACCACTCCAGTCCGTCCCACTCCAGCGCTGCAGTGGACCAGCACAGGTAGGTTGGTGTTCTTTGGGTCACTGATGCTGTTGATGTGTCTCCTCACAGACTGGATCTCCTCCAGGTAGGCTGGAAGAAAAGACGAGATTTTATTTAAGGTGCACAATAAAGTCATACGGCGGCGTTTTCACAGAAATTTGGAAACTTAAATGTTTTTGTCAAGACTTCTGGGAGATCATCTTCACCAGCTGTCTTTACTTTATTGCCTTTAGTATCACGGTACCAGGTGGAATCAATGTTGCCCACTCACTGAGGAAGCCTTTGAAGTCCTCAGGACAGCCGTGGTCCGGCCAGTCTGTGTACTGCAGGTGCCAGACAGTCCTCTCTTGGCCCGTGAGGAGTTGTTTGATCTTCAGCCCCGTGGTGGCGTAGCAGCCGGACTCTGTGCGGAAGCGCGTCGTGATCTTGAAGCGGCCGTACGTCACCGTGTTGTGTCGCGAGCCGAGTCTGGGCCAATACCGGAAGCTCTTTTCTCGACCGCTCTCCTGGAGGAAGAGAGAGCAAAAGAGAGGTCGGTCCGGGGGACGTGACGGAGAATTAAAGAGGAAAATGCGGAGCTGTACATTTGAAAATCAGCGCACCTCTTCCGCAGTGACCATGGCGATGATAGAGACGCCCTGTTCCCACACCATCTGCCAGAAGTCCTGACACGTGTTCGTCAGGGGACCCTGCGTGGCAATGTAGCTCCATTCCTGTCCTCCTACTGTTATCTAACGAGACAAGGACAGTCTTTTTAAAGTCATGTGATTCATCAGTAATTCTTCTTCATTCGGAGCAGAGAAAAGTATATCAGAGAGACTTGATAGTGGAGGAGTAACTGTGACTAAGCAGCAGTCTTCCCTCTTCCCATAATGCACAGCATCAACGTGGAACTTAACTTATATATAACTTATACTTATTTCTAAGTCTTATTTCGGTCTTTCACAAGTTCCCCATCTGTATGAAAGTGCAATACTGAATCCCCGTAGAACCCCTCAAGTACTGAATTTGAAGCAGGGCATTTCCTATTTCTAATTTCTTCCATTATTTAGAAACGTCACGTTTGAAACGTCATGTCATACTCTGTGCTGTCGAGAAGCAGCCAGATGTGAACAGCTGTTCCATCCAAACTAAACCCACTTGATCTCAAATCAAGAAGGCCGCTGAGAATCCATTCTGTGTGTACGCGTTCCTTCCTCTAAAGATATAAATCGCTGGTTTATCACTAATGGAACTCTACAGCGTGCAACTGACACTGTGCATGTATGTCCGCACGGGGAGATAACAAAACTCACTCTGACATGGGATGCGTTGATGTAGCCTGTGTTGTTCTCTTTAGTGGGAACCAGCTCCACGCGGGTGTCATCGTAGGGCAACACGTCCAGGAAGCGGTTTTTGTCTCCGCTCTCCGGCAGCTGGGCGATGGCGCATTCCCCTGAAGGACGACGCTTCGGGATACTCTCGTATTCTTTCAACAGCTCTCCCCTCTCCATGTGCTGCTCCAGCACTTTACACTAGCAAAACACACACAAGCGAGGAAACAGTAAGTACATCACTGCCGTGGATAATGCAGTCCTGAAGAGTCACAAAGTTGACCTCATTGTCATGTACTTAATTATTCCCTGATCTTTGGTCAAAATTGAAGAATAATATGAATGAGAATATTTTGAACACAAAAAACAAGTTTTGACTAAATTTGATCTGCAGTGTAGAGCAAGTCTGTGAATAACTAAAAGAAGCATGCAAACAACCACCGTGTGTAGAAATGAAGAATCAATGAACTACAGGTACAACGTACCGTATGCTCACAGATGAAACCTTATTAACAGCGTCTACTTGATTTGCTGGAGAGCTAATTAAGTGCGTGTAATTTACCTTCACTGTGGAAGCAATAAGCATCAAGATTAACAAGGCTGACCAGTTCAGCTGAGTGTTCAAACAAGAACACTGACTAAGACCTTCTCCTTCAAGTGTCCTTCATGATTGGGCCTCAGTTACCAGGAGGTTTCTAATACCAACACACCCAGCAGCTCCTGCTAATCAGCTTGTTTTCTGCCCACAGCATGCTTCCTAAATTACATCATTAACGATACACAAGCAACGTGTAACACATCTCATACGTTTCCTAAACTAAATATTTGGTTGTTTTTGTTGTTTACGAGCCCTTTTTTTTTTCAAGGAGCAAATCACTGACAATCAGAAACTCAAGTGTCCTACCCTCTCGTCATTAGAGGCTCTTTCGGGCTCATCCTTGGCCTCGTCGTGTATTGGCTGCCTGGACACCGACAGGCCGTTGAGATGGGCCACCTTCAGAGGGCCCATCTTCTTCACCTCTGACCGAGCTCCTTTCTTCATGCCCTGGTAATGACAAAGGAGTAAAGTAGAGGCAGATAAAAAGTGAGGATGATTGTTCAGGCGCTTCACAGACAGAGAACAGGTAAACAAACGGGGAGGGACGGCGCAGCCTCGCTGGGTGCTTTCCCGCAGAATGTCACCTATCCGGTTTTCCAGCTGCATTTTTTCTATGTGTTTCAACGTGAGACGGTCTGTGCTGGCCCCTGAAACTCTCTCTAATACTTACACGCATACTTGTGTAATCTTGAAATGAGGCATAGAACAGTAACACGGCATCACTGGGGGGGAAAACAAGCGCCTACAACCCACTGTGTTACAAAACTGATCCAGTCGTTGCTTTTTGGAACTAGGTCCTCTGAGGTATTACAGCGCAGCTACAGAGAAATATAAAGCTGGTTAGCAATATGTTAGCAATACATTAGAGTACTCAACAAGCTAAACGCATGAGCTAATTAACTGCTAAATCAGCAATCTTGCTTTCATGCACATTTAAAGACAAACATGTCTAGAAATCTTTAGAGGACAAATATTATTTGGCATGAAGAAATAGAAATGTCCACTTGTCGATTTCTATCTCCATTTCAAAATATTAAGTAACTACTGCACAATGCTAATAATGTAAACAATTACATTACATTACTTACATTATTTAGGCATTTAGCGGACGCTTTTATCCAAAGCGACTTCCAAAAAGTAAGAGCTTTACATAAAGTGCATAGAATCATGGGCGGAAACAACAAGATATCGTATCGAATAATGAGTGCTGGTGATGAATCACAAGTGCTATAGGTAAGTACATCACTGTCAGTGGCAATCAGGACAAAAATCGAAAGTGCACCGAATTACATCCACAGGATTGACCTCTGTGGTGTCCCCTACTGGCTGCAATAAGTAAACTGTAGCAACTTAGTAATCAGTCCGATACAATCCAATAAGTTGTCACTGGACCACGGCCATAGTGTTTAACTTATTTTGTTTAAAAATGGTTTAAAGTGTGACTGAAGCACTGCAGGCTATTTTGTAATTTTGTTGCAAATTGGACAGCAAACAAAAGAAAACCACTTTGGGGGCAAAAAAAATAAAATTTGCTACAAAACATTTATGCAAACTAACCAATTTGACTTAGAACGTAGGAATTAAATTGTATTTAAAATGCATAACTTTTTACACTTTAATTATAGCAGCATTTTGCTTCTAAGCAAGGTCTTATTTCACAAAGCTTTTTCTTTTAACTTATGACAAGTGTGCGGTTTCAGGACTTTACAATTTAAAATCTCATGGAAATATGTGGAAGTGTGCAGAGAACAAGAAGAAGGAGCTTAAACCTTAACAGGTGATCAACAAGTCAACACTTCGTCAAGCTGATGTGTCAACATGGACAGGTCTGACAAGGACTCGAGTCCGAGAGCCAGAGCAGACGGCAGACATTGTCCTGCTGATTCAGTCTGGCCATGTCATCGCTTACGTGCCTGCCACCGTTGCCTTGGGTGTGTGTGTGTCTGTGCAGTGTGCGCCCGTCTGTCTGTCTGTCCTCTCCACCTCCCTGGCACGTCCTGTCCTGTCCTGCTGCCAGCATCACCATAGCTACACAGACAGCCACTGATGTCACTGCTCTATCTCTCACACTCTCACACACACCCACACTGTTTCTTTCATGAAATCAGGGACAACACACAATGTCTGTCCCCTCTGCACCTAATCAATCCATATGTGATGTTGCTGGGAAAGGCTCTTTGTAAACAATGATTAGCTTTGGGAATAGCTGGACTATGAACAATAAAAATCAGGCCTTAACCTCCTAATGCACACATAGACACACACACACACACACACACACACACACACCTCGTCCTGTGGCTGTACCATTCATAATAACCACTGGAGAACAGAACAGAGCCCACTGATAAACACTGAGGCCCAAATAAATACAGGACAAACTATGCACATGTGTGTGTGTGTGTGTGTGTGTGTGTGTGTGTGTGTGTGTGTGTGGAATCCAGCTCTCATCTAGGTCATTCTTGGCTCAAACAACACCTCACCAACTCTCCTCTGCTTGCTTGGAATGGCAAAGAGTGGCAACACTTCAGATCAAGCTGTGCGAGGGCCATCCGACAGATCCTAAAAATAGCTACAGTGTGTACATTAGAAGAGTAACTGTAGGCAAGTGAAGAGTCGGTATTTACAAGGTTTAAAGTTGGGAGGCTGGGATCACGGAGCACAGGCAGTATGCTAACCTTCTCTTTTAGGCAGACAGGAAAATAAAAACTGTCTGCCTACGTTTGGGGAGTTATTCCCTTCTCAGCCACAAAACACAGCTACTGCGTGTGTTGTAACTTATCCAAGTGCTTGTTAAGGCCCCCTAAATCCAAACAGTCTGTATGGCTGAATAGAGGCTTGAAGGAGGGGGCTGCGGGTGTCTGAAAAGGGGTTTTTGTGGGTTGCCTATTAATGACAAAGACAGAATATTCCTCCTCTCTGCCAGTTTTCATTGGCTCACCACCCCTATAAAACCCCCACCCTCCCAATCTACAATTTTACACTTACAAACAGAACTAAGAAAAATGTGTTTTGTTTTTATGTTATTTAAGTACAACCAAAGACTTCAAGTTATAGCGTGACTCATTTTGGCACTACACAGTGTGGAGTATGATCACACTGCTGTAGCATGCAACAAGAATGTTTAATGTGAGGGCAAACTCCCAGATACAAACTTCGTAACTCCAACAATCTATCAGGGCTGCTCCAGGTAAAGACCGTAGCTTTTTATCCTCATTAACTGAGGCAAACTGATATCCATACTATTAGATTACATTACTGATTGCCCACAGCTGAACAAAAAAACAATAAGCAATAATTCAATTTATGGAAGAGGACTCATTTCACATAGGCCTTTTTTATTGCATTATACCGTCTTACCTGTCATCATCCACATTCATGGTAATATGGATGTCAAACAGGCTGTTGACACCAGGAGAGGGCAGGTTGAGGGCCTGGCCGATGAAAGGCTTTACAGCATCTATCCCTGGCACCACACCGGCACTGGGCTGAGGTAGGGCATCAGACTTCTGCCTACTATCGTCTGCCTGGTTAGTGAAGCTGGAGGGAAGGCCTGTTGTGGCTCCTCCGTAGGCTCCCTGGAGCTGGACGAGTTCTCCTGTTCCAGGCGCCTGACTTGGCACACCCGGAGGGGTGTTGGTGGTACTGGGCACTGTGGTAGGCGTGTTCTGGATACTGGTGTGGGAGGTGGTGGTGGTGATGGAAGGTGCAGAGGCAATGCCTATCACCCCTGAAGGCTGAGTCTGGCTGATATGTTGCTGTTGGCCACTTCCTGGAAGGGTGGGGTCCATGGCTGGTACATTGCCCACTTGTAGCAGGAGGCCCGGGGCTGAGGTTGTGTCTCCGCCTAGACCCTGGGCTCCTGGACCAGCAGTGGTGATTAGAGGCGAGGGTACCTGGCTGGTTGGAGGCCCCATAGGGAGGGCGGAGATGGGAAGGATCTGAGTGCCTGAGCCAAAGTGCTGCTGACAATAGTCCGGCTGGCCAGCTGAGAGGCCAGTGGGATGCGTACAATAGGCAAACTGCTGGGCCTGCGTTATGTGAGGCATCTGCTGCATGGCACCTTGGTGCACACCATTGAGGCAGTTGGAAAGAAAGGTTTGTGGAGCAACAGGCTGCATATTGACCAAAGCCTGTTGTGGTTGCTGTGATGCTGTAGTTGAACACCCTGTGGGCTGGAAGGCACTTGCTCCGCTGCCTATCTGAGGAGCCAAGCTGTAGCCTTGCTGAGGAGGCTCTAAAGGGTGAGGGAGGTGCCCGACGGGGTAGCCACAGTCCACAGAGTTCTCCAAAGCCTGTGCAGAAAAAGCACTGCTAGTGACCACAGAGTTATTGGTGGCCCCTAGCCCACTGTCCCTGTCAGTACTGTGATCGAGGATTACAGTCTGCTTTATACTATCCACAGTTCGATTAACATTTGAATCTGAATCCCTCTCATAAAACTCAGTGCAAGTCCACCTGCCCCGTCTGAAGGGCTCTCCGGTACCATGGTCAAGTTTAATGACCCTGAAACGGGAACTACAGCTGGTGCTCACAGGAGCAGTGGGAACTACATTGGTAGAGACAGTGGCAGCAGGGGCAGTATTGATGACTGTCAACGGATGGGTGGCTGAGCTTGGAACAAAGGATGGAGCTGTAGCTGGCACAGGCACATTTCCTCCTAAATTATGTGGGGTGACGCGACCAGTACCTATACTTTTGTAAGCGAGTCCTCCATTGACAGGACATGAGGTGGGCGGCTGGCCCTCCTGAGGCTCTGCTACATTGTTTAAGGTTTCCTCGGATGAACTCCTGTCACACACCGCCTGGTCGGCCCGAGAAACGTCAAATATTTCCGACGACACGTCCTCTGTCCGGGATTCGTCCGGATCGTCCAGGCTCTCGGTGTCATCGGTGATGCTGCTGGCCGCCACCTGAGCCTGCGTTACACTCGTGATCTGGAAACAACTTTTCTTCTTCACTGGCATTTTCGACATGTTGACTATCTGCGTCAAGCCTGCCTGCCCCCAGATGAAACGAAGTGCTGGACTAATGTCTTGCGAAGTAATTCACAGCTGAGGGATATGACACACACACGTACCGTCACAGAGCATTTCCATATCGTTCCTCTTCCTCTCCCTCTCCCTCTCCTCGGAGAAAAGTGTAACAAGCGGGGCCAGACCCTGTGAAACGTCCCGCTGTGTCCGGTCACAGCACCCGGGCGACTGCTGTTCCCCTACACGGCCTCTCTGACAACCGGTCGGCCTTCCTTGTGTCCCGGAACCGGAGTTTCAAACAAGTCCTTGTAAAAGTTCTTGTTCAGCAGCTGCCACCGGTACTTTAGTCTGAGGCGGGCCTGGTCTCGCAGCCCACTCTTCTTTCTCAGATATATATGTATTTCTCGCCGACTAGCTGAGTTAGCTGATGTTAGCTAGTTTTCCCTACCTCGGTACCAGCATGTGCGACATCGTGATGTAAACAAATCCATTGGCTTTTAAAAAATAATATATAGTCCAGCGGTAGACAGAGAAAACGTCTCAAAGTCGGCGAAGTTATGCCTCTCGCCGTGTGGACAGCTCACGTTTGGCAGCTTCTACTAGCAGCTAGCTGACAGATAACCACTTTACCACAGCGGAGGTAGGGTAGGCTAAAAAGCAGCTAACTCTTGCCTGCCGCTCTTCTAACCGTTCTTATAACATATCCATGGTTCTAACCCAACCACTCGACAAGATGGCAAGTGCGAAGTGCATCCTGGGTATGCAGGTCAAACTACTTTTTTGTTATCTCAAAAAATACATTTACAAATCAACGGCACACCAACATTTTATCCCATTCGCCGTCTGTGAAGACATTAAGGCATTTACCAATTTTAAAATAGCTAAATTAATTTATGTGGCTAAAAACTATTTCTGTCACTGTCGTCACTTCCGGTTAGCGTTCCACCCGGTAGAAGCGGCGAAGAGTTCGCCAGCCGGGAGATGTAGTTTTTGAGTGATGTAGGATTTATAATTTGACGATTGTACATTCGCTTAACCTCACAAACTACAAATAATATGTACATATAATAATATAATATTATTTACCAAGAATTTTTTTTTTTACAAATTGTTGCTTATACAGCCATATGAAACAATGTCCTAATAATAGTCTAATCCATTTCTGGAAGCATATGATCTCTGTTGCAAAATTCAGTTTCTATTCGGAATTAAAGTCTGAAAAAGTAATTCTATAAAAGCTTAGTCAAAAGCCACCAGTGCCATCTGAGTCATAATAGGAGTTGTTTTTGAATGAATCACTTATCTACAGGAAATCTATATTACATTACATTTAGGCATTTAGCAGACGCTTTTATCCAAAGCGACTTCCAAAAATAAGAGCTTTACATCAAGTGCATAAAACCGTGATTGAAAACAACAAGACGTCTCATCAGACTTGTAAGGGCTGGTGATGAATCACAAGTGCTATAAGCAGGTACGTCGCTGCCAATGGCAGAATCAAAGAGCATTAAATCAAAGAACCAATGATCTTAGTACATTATCAAATACAATACATTCAAACTAGCAATATCATCAAACTAGCAATATCATTCCACTATGGTATTGTG
>JAVQJL010000681.1:0-18618 GCA_036024295.1 Nannoperca obscura
AGTTAATAGTATATTTTGTATTCATCTGAATCTGCAAAGTAACTATAGGTCTCAGTTAAATGTAGTGGAGTAAAAAGTACAATATTTTCCTCCCAATTGCAGTGAAATAAAATTTAAAGTAGCATAAACTGGAAATACTCAGTACAAGTACCTTATAATTGTACAATGATGGAGTAAGAAGGAGTAGAGGTGTTTTTCAGATTAATTTACCAGGTAATTGAACTCAGACTCAGCAGTGTATATTTAAAGCTGTGTGGAGAGGTAGTGTTACAGTACATATTCATGCAGATTATTATACACAGACAGGTTATTGCTCTTTCAGCAAGAATCCTTTAATCGCTCCTATCGGCGGCTCGCAGTACGCATGCGTGAACATTTCCCCCAGCAGGTAAACTCCACCATGGCGGCGAGAGGCCATGTGCAAGATCCCAACGACAGGAGGCTCAGACCCATATACGGTGAGGACTCAGGGAGGGGGGAACCTGTTTGTGCGTGTTTGGTGAACATCCATGGTGTAAAGTGTGTAAAGTACAAAGTGTTGGGAGTCGCAAAGGAGGGGGGGTGGGCAGCGATGCGGGCCCACCAGCTCCGACCACGGACTCTGCTGCGTTGCAGCGCCCAATGACAGTGCACCTTACCCGGCCTGCCACGGAGCCGGGGTGGGGCTCGACTGTCACGGGTGTCTGGATGAAACCGTGTGTCTCCGTGTCAGACCTGTAGGTGTTCTGGGTGCTGTTATAACATTGAATGGTCCGGAAATGTTTGTAGTCCTGCTTGGCTCATTCTCAAAGTCGAAGTGCTCTTTCTCCTTTGCTAACGGATGCTATTTGACAGCTAGCTAGCGAGCTAGCAGGCTAATGTGTCAGCTAGCTAGTCAGCCCATGGACCTGCTGCTGTTGAGTGTATTTTAATAAATAAAAGTTATTTTTTAGTGCCGGTTGTGTGCCTCGGGTTGACAGGTATTTCTCTTCTGTGATTATCTGTCCGCGCCCGGTCTGCATTTGTAGCTAGCTAAGTGTTACACGGGTTAGCTTCCAGCTAGCATTAGGTTCATAATAGTGTAAGGACAATGCTCGAAGCTAACTCCTCTGCATGAGCGGTGGCTAGCTTGCTAGCCAGCTAGCATGGAGCTGTCACAGACCTCCTAGAATGAGGGCTGAACGGTGAGCTGCTAAATAATGGAAATTATGCATATTTACTGTGTTTTTGTATAAATGAGTGTGTGTAAGAAATAGGAGGAATCCCACCTGTTTAGCACTATGTGCTGTTAGCGTTGTACTGACGGAAATGTAACCGTGTTTAACAGATGTAGGCAGAGAATTCACAGGTTTTGTTGGAAACCTGGTGAATGTTTGAACTCTGCAGCTACAGTGAAATTAAAAGGACGTTTTGGAGATCATGAATAAGTTAGCTGGGCTCTCTGTTTTTCACCTGTGGCTGGAGCTGAGGGTTTTGCTGCTTAGTTTGGCAGCAGACCGTGAACTTAACCGACCCTGGATCTGAGTGATGTGTTAACTCAGACCTCTGCAGGTCAACCTCTGGCTCTTGTGTGAGGCCAGTTTGAACAGAGAGAATAGACATGACATAATCACAGTGTGCTGTCTGGCACAGTTAATTTTGGCACCCAGCTGTCCTGAAGGTAGGTGTGTGTGTGTGTGTGTGTGTGTGTGTGTGTGTGCGCGCACGTGCACACTTTAACATTTGACCAACCATTCAGAAAGACATGGCGACAGCTAACTAGAGGCAGGAGCCACTAAATCTTTTGAATTGTTTGATTGTTTAATCTCCACTTGCGTGTTTTGCACATTGCATTCGAAGATATATGCGAGATGAATTCAAGTCTAAATGGAAGGAATAATGTTGTCATGTTGTCCCTTGTGTTTCCCCAGATTACCTTGACAATGGCAACAATAAAATGGCAATACAGCAGGCAGATAAACTGCTGAAGAAACACAAGGACCTGCACTGTGCCAAGGTGGGTGTCCTCCTCTGTCTTCCACTGTGGGCATGCAGTTGACGTGCATCTGAGAACAAAACCCTGAAGAGTGCACTGATGTAGCCTTTATCTCTGTAGTCCTTCTCTCCTACTGCCTCTTTTTCCTTTAACTCTTGTGCTACCCTGTGGAGAAGACACTGGGTCAAGACAATGGGCCACTGGGTCAATAGCACCCGGCAAGGTAGCACAAGGGTTATTATTATTATTATTATTATTATTATTATTATCATCATTATGGCGTCTGCACACATTTTACCCAACGAGAGAACAACGCAGCAGTTTGCTGAAGGACATTTTGACAGGGATGAACCTGTGTTGGTGCTGCAGGGGTCAAAGCTGTGACTGAACACCCCCCCCCCCCCCACACACACACACACACACACCCAGATTCATACTCTGCGATCACTTGGATATTTCTCTCAAATCTGACCCGTTAGCTTCAGTTAAACTGGACTCTGGTTCGTTGGGAGGCGGTGTTCTCGGCCTGAACCAGTTTTCTTATTATTCTGTTATGAAGTTATCTTGTTCTTTTGCCAAATTCTCAGTTTGTGTTGTATATATTTGTGCTCTTGTTTGCACCAAAACACATTCCTTGTATGTGAAAACCAACTATAAATCTTATTGTGATTGTGAACGCTTCTTCAAATCTGTAAGTGGAGTGAACGTGCTCACCTGGTCTGTGATGCACCCTTTGTGACACCCCTGCAGACATCAGACGAACTCTCAACATGCTAACATGCTATCACTGTTGTTTTCGTCTTGCAGGTCCTGAAGGCTATCGGCCTTCAGAGGACCGGAAAGCAGGATGAAGCTTTCACTTTGGCCCAGGAAGTGGCCACTCTAGAGCCGACTGATGACAACTCTCTACAGGCTCTGACTATACTGTACAGAGAGATGCATCGCCGTGAGTGCGCGCGCACACACACACACACACACACACACACACACACACACACACACACACATCTGGGAGGACTGCGTGTTGAGTGTTGTGCCTGGTGTTTGCAGCGGAGTTGGTCACCAAGCTGTACGAAGCGGCGGTGAAGAAGGTCCCTCTCAGCGAGGAGTACCACTCGCACCTCTTCATGGCGTACGCTCGCGTGGGCGAGTACAAGAAGATGCAGCAGGTGAGCGCGCTCACCTCCACACTCGCATGTAAACGTGCAAACGCACATGACTAACAGCTGTGGCTTTTGTGCCCCACTGGTAATTAAAAAGATGGACACATTATCAGAATAATGAAGAGGATGTTGACGACTGCATCTTGGCCCTTTACAGGCAGGCATGGCCTTGTATAAAATCGTCCCCAAGAATCCGTATTACTTCTGGTCTGTCATGAGTCTGGTGATGCAGGTACGGCCCGGCTTTTCTCACGCCGCCATTCACATGTTTTAAATATTTTATTATTGTTGTGAAAGTGCCACGTGTTTGTTGTTCAGGCCATCTCAGCACAGGATGAAAAACTGTCCCAGACGATGTTCCTGCCTCTGGCTGAGCGCATGGTGGAGAAGATGGTCAAGGAGGAGAAGATTGAAGCGGAAGCAGAGGTGAGTAACGTGTTTAACACTCACTTCACTTCAGATGTTTGGGCTTTCTTTTTATGACGCAGAGTTGTAAAGCAGGAAAAAGAGAGAGCAGGATTATGAACACAACTTCCTCATCTTTCCATCTGCAGCCCAACAAACACAGAAGTCAGAGGGGTCGAGTGGAACAGACACAGTTCTGACAGAAAGTACAGAAACAACTTCCCCCGTAGAACTAAAATGTCTTTCCAGTCTCTGCAGCACAGGACAGCCTCTGTCCTCAGACCCTCAATTCAGACAAGTTAAAACTCCTTTAACTGGGAAAATAACTTCAGGACAGGGTTCTTACAAAGTCCTGAAAGTTTGGAAAATGCTTCATTTTAACCGTTATGTTTTCAAGGTTTGGAATAGGCTTGAATTCAAATACACTCCCTGAAAAACGCTTGAATTTTCAACATAATCTGGTGTTTAATCTTCAACACAGTCGCTCAGGGAAAACAAACATCAGGGGAACGATCCCGTCGCCCTGTTTGTTTGTTGTCTCCTGGAAGTTGTAGTAACAGTTTAGATGAAGTACTTGAATTTTCCTGTCCCTGTCAGGAAGAGACGAAAGGACGCCTCTCCCGGGACGGACAGACGGGGAATCGATGTCACGTGTGCAGAAGAGACATAAACTTACAGTATCTGACAGACTGAAACTAAAATACTTTCCCATAATGCTACACTCTTATTCAGACTGGTACACAGGGAACATCTGATGTTGTGAAAACACAAACGTTTAGTGCTCAGATCTAACCCACCCTGCACTCTTCAGATGTCGTTTCCAGATAATGCACATGTTGAAACAGATGTTACGGAGCTGCTGACACCTGCTTCTGCTTGTTCGGTGTCTGTAGGTGCAGCTGTATTTTATGATCCTGGAGCGTTTGGGAAAGTGTGTCGAGGCTCTGGAAGTGATCAGGGGCCCACTTGGGGGTATGTATATATATATATATATATGTGTGTGTGTGTGTGTGTGTGTGTTTCTGTACTTGCTATGCCTGAAAGATCATTAACCTCCGGGTGTGTGAGTGAGTATTTTACATTGTGTCGTGTCTTTACTTCACCGTCCTCTCTGTAAACCTCCGTTAGCCTGCTGGCTGCTTTTCATCTGCAGTCCTTTTTGGTTAGATGTTCCCAAACCGATGAGGGTGGCAGGTTAACAGTAGCGTTAGCATTCTCAAGATGGTCCACAAATCACACAGACGCAGAACGCAGCAACGTAATGACGACATCCTCTGCAGAACACACACGAGCATTACTGTTAATAACAATGTGCAGGCAGCAGATAACCTGCCACATTAAAAACACGTTTATCACATTTGACACGTTGTGTTCGTGCACCGTCCCACAGAGAAGCTGACCAGTGAGCTGCAGAGCAGAGAGAACAAGTGCATGATGCTGTACCAGAGACTGCAGCGCTGGCCCGAGTGTAACGCCCTGGCCCACAAGCTGCTGCTCAAGAAGTGAGTGTGCGCTCGCACCTGTCGCTCAACGCACCTGTGTGAACATTAGAAGAACTCCACACACACACACACCTGTGACACACCTGTGTGCTTCTGTCCCCAGCCCCGATGACTGGCAGTTCTATCCCTCCTACTTCGACTCTCTCTTCCACCTGATCGATCAGTCGTGGAGCCCGCCGGACGAAGGCCAACAGTGAGTGCAAAGGCTTTTAGTTCTGCGTGGATGCTGCTGCTGTGAGTGTGAAAGAAGCACATTTCTACAAGTGAGGGTTTAAAAAAAGGAATTCTATAATAGGAAATCTGCAAATTTACAATTTAGTTTAACAGAAAACACAAAACACGAAGAAAATGTAGTTATTGAAGAGTTTGACCAAGATATTTACTGAGCAGGACAATAAATAAAAAAAACATTTTTATTGTCAGAATCCCAACTCTGTCAGGTGTGAGAGGTCTGATGGTCACAGAAACATCACTGTTGAATAAACGTAGTGTTGACGGTGTGTGCAGCAGCTGCTGGGTCTCCTGTCTGTGTACAGGTGTGCAAAGGCTAAGAGTCAACATCACTTGTTCTTGATGGACTGAGACACATTACACAGCGGGTACAGTGACTCTGAACTAGTTCATTCATAGTTTCATCTATTTACGTGTGTGTGTGTGTGTGTCAGTACTCCTGCTCTCTGCTGTGTGTGTGTGTGTGTGTTTGTGTGTGTGTCAGTACTCCTGCTCTCAGCAGTGCTGTGTGGGTGTCTGTCTGTCTGTCTGTCTGTGTGTGTGTCAGTACTCCTGCTCTCAGCTGTGTGTGTGTCTGTGTGTGTGCCGGTGTTTTGATGTGTCCTTCTGCCTCCAGCTGCTCGGAGGGCTCGGTGCACCACACTGTGGCTGAAGTTGTGAGGTTTGTTGAAGACAGAATCAAAGGGGAGGACGGCAAAGACTCCCGCTCCCTCAGAGGACCCTACTTAGCTCGACTTGAACTGATCCACAGACTGCGAGAGCGAGGCTGTCCTGAAGAGAGCATGCTGGGTAACACACATGCATTTTAACCTTGGTTGCTCAGTCGTGAGTTTCACACGTTGCCAGGTCCTTCAGCCCGTCTGTCTGTGACTTTATGTGGATTTGAACAGGTGAGCCTTTGGAGCTGATGGTGCAGTTCTTTGGGAAGTTCGGAGACAAACCGTGCTGCATCACCGACCTGAAGATATACCTCCACCTGCTGTCTCCTGACCAGCACGTGCAGGTGAGGCGGAGCTGCAGCAGCAGGGTTGGATGTGGCTCTTGTGAAGCGACGTGTCGGCCCGTGAAACGCCTTCCTCTCTTCTTTCAGTTCATTAACCACCTGAGTGAGGCGGTGCCGCTGGGAGAGCAGGGCGAGGAGGGCTTCGCCTTCCCAGAGGACACCAGTGCGCTGCAGAGGCACCTGTGTGTGTGTCAGCTGAGCCGGGCGCTCGGCCTGCATCACGCGCTCCACCTGGAGGGGAAACTGCGGCTCATCGCCGAGCTCAAAGCTCACTATCGGCACGGACTCAAGTTTGGTGAGAACGTCTGTTGTAAACTCAAACCTGACCCATTTGTTTACTTTAGGAGTCGTTCAAAGTCTTGAAAGTTTGGAAAATGCTTAATTGACGGTTGTATTTTCAAGGTTTGGAATACGTATAATATTTAGGAGTGACGTTTTGGGTTTGGGAACCTTGAAAGTGCTTGAATTTCTTTCTCTTGAAAAGCTGTACACTGCCGTGTTCAGCACGCAGAGAAACGGAAGCTCTTGTTCGGGTTTGCTCTGACGAACAGTGTGATGATCCAGCAGATAAACCTGATGAGACGACATGTTGCTTCCGACATGTCACTTCCTGTTCGATGCCAGATATTTATTTATATATTTATCTCTTCGTTCCTCTGCTTCCTCGTCCTTCGTCTGTCTCGTTATAAAACCTTTAAACTTCATTTTACCCTAAAATCACTTCTCCTCCCCGGTCCTTAAATGTACCCTGAAGGCATCACCGCTCGCTGCCGTGTGAATGCATGCTGATATCTGCGTGTGCGAACTCTTCTTCTCTTCTAAAAACCTTTTGTGTCTCCGTCCAACAGGGGCGAGCGCTCTGAAGACGGAGCTGCAGTTTTCGGACATGTATTGTCTCATGGCGGCTCACGTGTACGTGGACTTGTGGATGGAGACCGGTGAGTGTGTCTGTTGCAGGACTGTGTGTGGTCCAGCGACGTGCTCTGAGCGTGTCGCTCTGTGCGTTGCAGGAGACGAGAACATGGTGTGGCAGGGTTTGGGCGTCCTCCTGGAGGGTCTGTCCCACAGTCCCTCCAACGCCCAGTTCAAGCTGCTGCTGCTGCTCCTCTACTGTCACCTGGGAGCCTTCGAGCCCGTCGTGGACCTGTACTCCAGCCTGGACGCCAAGCATGTACAGCACGACACCATAGGGTGAGGACGCCGACACCGTCACCTCCGGGTGCTCTTAGAACTGTGAAAGCTTTCCTCTACAGCAGCGGTCCCCAACCACCGGGCCGTGGACCGGTACCGGGCCGTGGGTCATTTGGTACCAGGCGGCAGAGAAAGAATAAATAACTTACATTATTTCAGTTTTATTTATTATCTGAGTCTGAACGATGTTTTATTTTGAAAAATGACCGGATTTCCTCTGTTACATCCGTCATTGACTCACTCTTGACGCTTGTCTTGGTCACGTGATTCGCTGCCGCTAAAGTTAAACCCACAAGCAAAATGAGTAATGATGAGGACGCTGCTAATAAAGATGCAGACAAGTTCACAGTGGATTCACCTTTACTATTATATTTAGAAAAAACACAGTTTTTATCATTTTATTTTGTGTATTTATCCGCCACACCTTAAATGCTGGTCCGGGGAAATATGGTCTGACATTAAACCGATCCGTGGCACAAAAAAGGTTGGGGACCGCTGCTCTACAGGACTTACACACCAACAACAACTGTACAAGTTACAACAAACTGAACGGATTTATAAATCACCTGATGATAATTATGATATCGTGAGTCATTATAAGTCAGGAAGTGTCTCTGTGTCTCTTTTCCTGCAAATAATCCTTTTACCAGTACGCTATTTGCATCAGGCTGGAAGTAAACACTGTCATGGATTTAGTTCAGACCTGCAACAGATTTGAGTGTAAAAATGCTTTCTTCTTCTTCTTCTTCTTGTTGAATGTTCAGGTTCCTGTTGACTCGTTATGCAGAGTCGTTGGGGCATTTTGCTGCAGCCTCCCAGTCCTGTAACTTCTCCCTCAGGTTTTTCCACTCGAACCAGAAAGATGTAAGTCAGCCCAGACTGAACAGTTTAAAAGCAGCCGGACTCGCGTGTTCAGTCCTGTAACGTGTCCCTGCTCTCCCCCCAGACCTCAGAGTACATCATCCAGGCCTATAAGTACGGAGCCTTCGAGAAAATCCCAGAGTTCATTGCTCTCAGGAACCGGTTGAACCAATCGCTGCACTTCGCCCAGGTGCGCACTGAGAGGATGCTGCTGGACCTGTTCCTGGAGGCTGACATGTGAGTGTAACACTGCTGCAGCATGTGGTGCTTGGGGAGTTGAGTTTATTTGGATGCTGTTGTTTTTCAGTGTGTTGAGTCTGGAGGACAGCGTGAAGGCCATGTCTCTGTCTGCGGAGGAGGATGACATCCCCTGGGATAACATGAGGGACAACAGAGACCTCACGGTTTTTACCAGCTGGGACCCTAAAGAGAGGTAATCCACGCTGCAGGAACAGATGCACTACAGAGCGCTGACTGCAGGCCTGGAGGTCACGAGTCTTACATGTTTTGTTCGTTGAGATCATTTAAACAAGCTAACGCTACAGCAGCGTCTCCAGCGCTGACCTCTTCTACAGTTTCACTTCCAACAGTTTGCAGCTTGTAAAGTGAGGACGAGTTCCTGTGTTGAACGTCCCCGACGACCTGTGGAGCCTCGTTTAGACGCTTGTTAGCCGCCGCCTGTTTACAGACACGGACCAGGGGTTTACTGACAGAACAACACGCTGGTGTCATAGACCTTATGTCAGGAACCAGAAACCCACCGACTTCCAGACGAGCTAACATGCTAACATGCTAACTCACTCTGTTCAAAGCAGGTGTTGATTTTGGCTCCAGATCTTTGAGAAAAGCTTTATTACAGTTTGTCACAGCTCGTTGTTGTTGTTGTTGTGAACGCGGCCCCTGATCACAGCCGTGTGCTTCTTCCTGTCACAGACAGCTGAGTGACGAGCAGCGGCGTCGCTCTCTGGAGGAAGAGTCGGTGTGGCTGCGGATACGCTGCCTGACGCTGCGCCTCCTCACGTCTCTGTCCACGCCGGGACACCCCCCCTCGCAGCAGAACTCTGACGTGGCCAACGAGAACGGCGTCGGAGACAAGGCCTCCACCCTCGGCGGCCTGCTGTCGCAGCTCAACCAGACTCTGCAGGCCGCCGCTCAGATAGCAGAGCGCTGCACGCAGGTGTGTTGCACGACGACACGTTCCTGATCATCTGTCCCGTCGTACATTTAATCCTCAGCAACAACGAGCTCCATTGCAGCACGTGCGGCCATGTTGGTTTCTGAGCATCTTCTGGTGACGACGTGCTTTTTCACAGAAGGTTTCCTCGTAACGTTTCAGAGAAAACTGCAACAGATGGCGTGTGGAGGTTAAACGCTCTGCAGAGGAGCCGTCACGCTGTCTCGTGTAAAGGCTGAAAGGAGACAAAACTACCTCTAAAATAAAAAGATTGGATGTTAAGAACCTCACAGATTACAGCTGTCAGTAACGCTGCAGTAATATGAGTGAACCACTTAATAAAACCTCATTTTGCTCCTTAAGTCTCTTCAGACTTGTGATTCATTGTAAATGTTCGGTCCAAACGGACGTAGACGTGTGTTCATTTCACTTTGAACTGAAGCTTCTGCAGAACCACAGAAGTAAATATGAAACTATAAACCTTTGCGCTGCATGTGAATGACGTAATGTTAGAAATGTCGGTCTGTTGCTGTAATGATGTCTGTGTTGCACTGCAGTATCCATTCCTGGGCCCCCCCTCCACCCGCCTGGCCCCGGCTCTGTCCAGCGGGAGCTGCCACTGTCAGGCTGCAGCCCTCCAGCTGTCGGTCCACCTGCAGGAGCTGGAGACTGTTGGACTCGGTGAGACGAGGGGGACAGAACGTGCAGCAGACGGAGACTCTGCTTCCTGATGCTTTAACACTCACTGTCCTGTTCTTTTTACCTCTCAGACGAGTCGTCGGAGCTTCAAACTCAGATCTGTAACGGGTTCAAATCATTAGTAGTTGAGCTTCAAGGTGAGTCGGCAGCTGGACGTAGATATCCGTCTGCAGGGGTTTGTTCTCGTCTGCTGCTTCATGCTTGTTCTTTCTGTCCACAGAAATCCTGAATAAATGCAAAGGGGATTTATTGGAAATGATAGAAGGCAAATTAAAAACGCGGCCCTCCTTATTAGAAAACCTAGTCTTCTTTGTTGAGGTGAGACGTCTGCGGCCGCTCGTAGATTTCCTGCCTGTTGTGGATCCCATGTGTTGACGTGTTGCTGTTGTTCTGCACAGACGGTGTGCATAGTCTTTTGGATGGCCAGTCACTGTGCCAAGATCCTTCGCCCTCTCAAGACTAGTCTACAGAAGAAGAAGAAGAAAAAAAAGGATGCGAACACAGCTCTGGTACCGTGTGACTCCGTCTGTTAGAAACGCTGTTCTGTGCTCGTCTCTGCCTGATGACACTGAACTCTGTGTTGCAGCCGCCGGTGGTCTGTGGGTTCCAGGAGCTGACGGGGAGCTTGCAGGACCTGCTTACCCAGGCTTTGGACTATATAAAGGGGCAGGAGACTGTCGTGACGGCCCTGAAACTGGCCAGTTTAACCCTGGAGGGATTCCCGCAGGTTAGTGTGCAGACACGTGAACACTTTCTCTTTCCCTCTTCACTAAATACTCATTTGAAAAGTGGTTAGATTTTACGGTTGGAGCTGCGTCCATGGCAACGTAAACTCTGTAGCCTTCTTTAGACTCACTTGTTTATATGTTTCAATTTAAATTAAACATTCAAATCCACCACGGTGTTTATCTGACGTCTGTCTGTGGTTTGATACGATTGGACGGGCCCTCGATCGGATGTGCGTCCATAGCAATGGCCAAACAGACCAATTGACCAATCAGAATGGAGTATTCATCAAAGCCTGTAGTGCACGAGAGGCCTTGCAGAAGCTGACGGACAGAATGTTGCGTGTGTTTCAGGACGAAGCGTCGTTCATGAAGGCTGCTATGGACAAGGTGCAGAGCAGCTACCTGCGCTCCCTGCAGGAGGTGGGAGAGCTGCTCAAGAAGAGGGCAGAAACTATAAAGAGCCTCAAGATCTGAACACCACCACCAGAACAACACGACTCATCCCCCCCACCACCGTCTGGCAGCCTACCAGCTCACCTACGAGTCCGACGAACCCCGACTCCGCCCGCCTGAGCACACAGTCGTTACTGACCTCCTTCCTCTCCTGCAGATTTCTCACTGAGCGATTGTGAGCTCTCAGTCTGGAGATAGAGAGATGTATATTATATATATCTCTTTATCTTGTTCTTTTCTTTTCTACTTCAACACACACGCCTCTCGGGACATTTGCAACTCTTATAGCAAACAGGCTTGTAAGTAAACTCATGAATATATGCAGCAGTGAGAGTGAGGAGGAAAAACAAAAGATAAGACGTGTTCATTTTAAAAGAAATAGAGCAAATTAGGAATAAATAAAAGAAATAAGCAGTTTTAGACGAACTAATCTAATAAATTATTGTACATAGTGAAGAAGCAACCACCACGACTGTTTGACTAAGACACAATAAACCACTATTCAGTTTATGTTTCCTCTTTATTCCTCACTTTGATTCTTCTGAGTCGAACACACACACACACACACGGACTGTTCTCACACACACACACACACACACACACACACACGGACTGTTCTCACACACACACACACACACACACACGGACTGTTCACACTAAGGAGGAAAGTTCTTACAATGTCTCCGTCTCCGTCAAACTGGCACAACTCTGCATTGAACTGCTTCACTCTGGAGACGTGGACGTCAGACTCAAGTTTTCCCCATTCAAGACTTATTTTCTCACTTTTTTTTATTTTATTATTTTTTAAATAATCCTTTGTGTATCTTGTGTGTTGCTTTGGTACTGAAAGTGGAACCACCTCCGTAGTTGCAGTATTATAAAGAGCGTGAGTTTAATAACCAGGACATTGTTCTTTTCTTTTTTTGTCTGCCGCTGTTCTTTTTTTGTTTGTTTTAACACTTGGAGAAGTAATCAGATTCCTTTTCTTTAAGACTGAACTGGTAATTATTTAAGAGTCCATGTGCAAACATCCTAATATCCCCAAAAACAGTCCTTAAATCATCGTGCATCCTCTCCTGACACCACGGACACGGACAGCCTTGTGAACGAGCATCAGTGTGAAGCCACTCGTGTAATCAGGATAAGAACTTTTCGTGTGTGTGTGTGTTGTGTGTGTGCGCAAACTTACAACAAGCCACATGCTGTAGTGTGTGTGTGTGTGTGTGTGTGTGTTCGTGTTCGAGTTCAGTCTGGACCAGAACACTTTGACCCAAATCTGATTGTACAGACGGTTCACGATGCAGCTCTGGACGATCATGTGTGTTTCGCGGACAAACATTGGACCTAATTGTAAATAACCGTCGCGGCCGCCTTCTCGGAGGACGCTGGAGGTTTTTGTTGGATTTTTCTTTTACGAGCAGCTGCAGTAGATACTATGAGATGTGTCCTGTGTTCATGTTTTTGTCATTCCCACCCCCTCAACAAAAAACACGCCTCAGCATCTTCTGCTATTAATAAGAACAAGAGCCAGTTTACAGATGATCAGACGCGACTGCAGGTCGGGTCCGGTGGATCTTTCTTTGAATCTTTTATTTCCAGTGTGTCGGAGCGACGTCCCGTCCCTCCTGTTAGTCACATACAGTCAAACACATCTGCGGATAAATGCCTTTTGTTTGTTTGTTTTTGTTTTCAAAGACTCGATCTGTTTGAATGGATCCGTGGCTGCGGAGAAGATGTTTACGATCCGACTACATGTGTTGATGTTTGTTTGTTTGTTTGTTGTTGTTGCTGTCGAGGTTCAGAACGATGGTTGACAATCTGGAGTGTCATCTCACCACCTTCTTTTTGTTAGAAAATGGAAAACAGAAACACTGGAATGTCAAAGCTTTTTTTAATTAAAAAAAAGTAAATGTGAGAATGTTGGTTGTGAAATGTTTTGACCTTTATTTTTTCTTTTAGAAAAGTTCTTTATTAAAAGTTATTGAGCTGCAGCGACGACTTTAAGGAAAAGTGAATGAAGCTACGCAAACGGGGAATTATTGTGGGGAGGTTTTCTGTTAAAACTCTTATTTAATTGAGAAAAGAATCTGCAGATTTATCAATAATGTAACTAATCATTAGTTGCAGCTACAAAAAGGTTTATTTGTACTGAACCTGCAAATCTTTCTGAAAACTTTGACATTTGGTTAGAATAAAGACCGAAGCTGTCGAAAGAAGGAGGAGGAGGAGGCAGCAATATGTTGAATTTTGTTGAAATGTTGTGACATTTTTGGGTAGATTTTAAAATAACTCAACACTTAAAGATTAAATTATAGGAACATCTACAATTTCATTTTTACGGGGCAAGCCTTAGCTGCTGAAGAAGATCATGTGATATTGATATCTCACTAGAGATTGAAAGCTCCAGACCAATTTTAAGATTAGGTTTTTGAAATTGAAATGATCTACAGGAAATTAAAGGGTATTCGAACCACATGGATTCAGATTCTATAAATTAGGTGTTTAAATGTCACCATCAGGTATTCAGAGGCCTTTCTGTTCTTTCAACAAGAAAATAATGAATATAACTGCTTGGTTTTCTGTTTGAGAACAATTCTGATTATCTGTAGTGAGTCTCAAACTCACCTGCAAGGGGCGAAAAACAGACCGTAAATATTACCAATACACATAAACCTCACTTTCAACACTGATTTGTTGTATTATTAAATAAATAATATGCCTAAAAGTCATACTGTGATTTTTTAGCAGTGTGTTCCAAGTTTAACCCTTGTGCTACCCTGTGGAGAAGACACTGGGTCAAAACAATGGGCCACTGGGTCAATATGACCCGGCAAGGTAGCACAAGGGTTAAGACACAGATGATCAGACCCAGATGAACATTTTGTCTTTTATAAATTAAACCAATTACATTTTGAAATTCTAGTGGGTGCAGTTCCCAGTTCGTCCAGTAGCGGGCAGCAACACGCCTGACGTTAATGATTGCTGATTCATGTAGCACACGAAGAAGAGCGACAAACTCTCACAGCTGTGAATACAGAGATAAGCTAGCTAGGTAGCTAGCTAAAGTCTTAGACTGTTACAGCTTATTTAGCTATCCAAACACAAATGTAATGTTTGTGTTTATGGTAACTAACATACTGTTTGTCCCGAACTTACAGGCATTAGCTTTAACTGCCTTGACGGCAAGTTCTATTTAGCCGTTAGCTTGCTAGTCATCTAGCTAGCTGGACGTGTAGCCGGTTTAGCTAGCTGTCACCGGGGTTGTTTTTGTTTTTTGTAAAAGTGGCCGTTTCTTTTTTAACACATGAGTGTGTCTCTGGTCGTTATCCGTCTGGAATTAGCCGACCAGTCTCCTTTTCCACAAGGTTTCCAGTATTCCGCTGGTGAGTTAACTTTCTCGTAACGTTAACGTTAAAGTCGCTGCTGTTTGTGTTTAGTTAGCCCGGAAGCTAACTTACCAGCAATGACAAGTGACAACTGAGAAAACCTGTCTACTGTCAGCCAGTTCATTGTTTGCAAAAGAAGACATTTTTTATTGAATTAAGTTAATATTGTAGCGTATACACGTGGCGTGGAGATACTCAGTGGTCCAGTTTGTCCACCAATGCTAACAGACCCTCTGTCTGTCTGTCTGTCTGTCTGTCACTGTTTGTCTCGGTCTGTGTCTGTCTGTCTCGTCTTCAGTTGAAGGCATGTCAGATGAGGAGCTGCAGGAGAAAGCTCTGGGTGCAGCCAAACACACTCTGAGTGGAAAGACCGACCTGGAGAGATCCGCTGTCCTGCACCAGCACATTGGCAGCAGAGCCATGGGGGACATGGTTATAGAAACCTTTGAGCCCAGCCCAGGTGAGCACGGGCGTGTTGCAGAACGCTCTGAAACCAAAGAGCTGCTTATCAGATTAGTCTGTGGTAAATTAAAGGACACGGCTGGCAGTATTACTTCTTTTTCTTGGTGTCGACAGATTCATTGTGGTCCAACAACACATGAATGAGCCCCACTGAAGCAAGGGTGACACTGTACTGTACTTTATGTTGAGTCAGTCCTGTGTACATGCATACCTGCAATGTGGATTCATCTTCTGCTGAAAAGAGTCCCCTGTAAATTCACTATTTCCCCCAGTTTGAGTAACATTTGCTAAAAACTACAGGGAGCAGCTGTTTAAGTAACTTACAGAGCCTTTAAAACAAGTGGAAGAATGTGTTTGTGACTTGTTTTTAAAGATTTACCCATTCAGTATGAACCAATGGGCTTGGAGCCGAGAGCCATGAAACATTATTGGTTTGTTGACATTAACAAATATAGACTATCGCCAGCTTTACCCTTTAAACACATGATTGCAGAATTGAAAGTGTTGTATCTTCACTGTAGATAAAGGAGGAGGGGACGACCCTGGTGGTTCAGCAGAGCAGAACGGTGAACCTCAGGTGGCAACGCCTGAAGCCGACTGTCAGGAGGTCACTGAGGGGTCACAGGACGGCGAGGCGACCGGCGCCGCTCCGGACTCCCCCTCCAAGCAGCTGCCGGACCAGATCTCCTTCTTCAGTGGGAACCCCTCAGTGGAGATCATCCATGGTATCATGCACCTCTACAAGACCAAGTGAGTCACATCTGACGTCCCGTGTCCAAACAGCTGATCACCTCCAAAGCAATAAACAAACGTGTTGTTGTTTTTGTTGTCTTGTTGCAGCAAAATGACGTCGCTGACTGAAGATGTGAGACGCAGCGCTATGGTGTGCATCCTAACTGTCCCGGCCACCATGACCAGCCACGACCTCATGAAGCTCCTGGCGCCATTTAATGAAGTCATGGAGCACATGAAGATCATACGGGACTCCACCCCGAACCAGTACATGGTTCTGATTAAGTTCTGTACGCAGGTGAGACTCCGGCACGCTCACTATTAGTGTTTTACCTGTGCAGATGAAGTTGTTAGGAGGTAACTACGTTTTCAGATGAACGTCTGTGGCAATATTTACATACAGATGCTGATTGGTTTATTGAACTACTGTGTTGTGTTCATGTTCTGGAGGAAAGTTTCTCTGACTGAAGACAAGGTGTGTGTGTGTGTGTGTGTGCTTTATTTGTCTGCAGGCAGACGCAGACAGCTTTTACACAGCGTGTAATGGCCGCCAGTTCAACTCCATAGAGGACGCAGTGTGTCAGCTGGTGTATGTGGAGCGGGCGGAGGTCATCAGGTCTGAAGAGGTAAACAAATCACTTCCTAACACTGAACTATTTACACGAGCCGGTACAATTACTCGCTTCAACAGAAAAATGATCAGCAACTATTTTGATAATCGATTGATCGTTTACCCCCCTCCTCCTCCTCCTCCACCTCAGGGAGCCAGTCTGCCGGTGATGGAGCTCACCGAGCTGCCAAAGTGCACCGTGTGCCTGGAGAGGATGGACGAGTCGGTCAACGGCATCCTCACCACTCTCTGCAACCACAGCTTCCACAGCCAGTGTCTCCAGCGGTGGGAGGACGCCTCGTGAGTCGTAGAGACACACACACGCGCGCGCACACACACACACGCGCGCGCACACACACACGCTGTTTCCTATATTAGGTTACATTTTGACTTGTGTAAAATCTCTTCTGCTCTCGTGAATAACAGTTAGTGGACATAGTCCACAGTACCCTGAGCCACGTTTCCATCAAATACTTTACCCTGCAGTACCCTTAAAACCCGTACCTACATGAACCTATGTGTACCTGAACCATACATTTTCAGACTTTAACAAAAATAATTTTCGTGGTGTGTTCAGAGTCTCTGCCATTTTTAAATTTCCTAACTGATTACAACAGTGTTTTTTTTTGTTTTTTGTTTTTTGCATTGAGCCCTTTTTTGTTGTGCAAGAAGTGACGATTCTGCCGACCAATCAACAGACTGCAGTGTTTCTAGCTCCACCTTCAAGTACCCGGGTCAGTGGTACCTGAACAGAGGTTCTGTTGGTACCGTAACAGAATGTGAAACCAACCTTTATTTAATATACTGACGATGACAACGGTGTAAATAAAGGAGCCTTGTCACTGGTGATGGAGTCACTGCTCCGTCAGCTCTGGTTGTTTCTCCGGGCATTGTGTCCTGTGTGTTTGTGTGTGTCGTCCTGCTGCACACGTGACAACAGCTGACTGCTCTCTGTTTGCAGGTGTCCCGTGTGCAGGTACTGTCAGACACCAGAACCAGTCGAGGAGAACAAGTGCTTTGAGTGTGGCGTGCAGGAGGTAACTGTCGTCCGGCTCTGGATCGTTTTCAGTCTTTGAATTCTCTTCTGAACCCACTGCTCATCCCACGCTGCTCGTTCCTCTGCAGAACCTGTGGATTTGTTTGATCTGCGGGCACATCGGCTGCGGACGCTACGTCAGCCGGCATGCCTACAAGCACTTTGAGGAAACCCAGCATACGTACGCTATGCAGCTCACCAACCACCGCGTCTGGGACTATGCAGGAGGTACTGGTCTTGTGTGTCGCTGGTTGAGGGCACTGATGGTAAACTGCCAGATTGAATGTGCATATTAAGGCAGCTGTGATCAGCGTTGGCCAGCAGAGGGCAGCGCAGGCATAGGCAGCCCTGTTACCGATGCTAACGTGTTAGCCTGCTAGCACATCCAGCAGACACAGAGCAGCGCTGTCAAAACAATCCCCCCACGTGCTCCATTCAGCAGCTTTGCACCGGCTCCTGGTTGTCATGGAGACAGATGAGCTCTGTGAGGACTGTTGGCTTTTAAATTGAGATTTAGAGTTTGGAAACGGCAGCTGTGAGAAGTTGGAGTCGTGCTTTCTGGCCACTTAATAAACGTAAACGAGGCTGACGAGTAAATGTGCCATTAGATAATTATCACAGGGCTCCACTCACTTCACATGCAGCCCTTCTACTACTGTAAACTGTACTGAAGTTTGTCAAAACCAAAGCAAAACCCACAGATCTTCACTTCAATCACATTCAACAGAGAAAAGCTGCACATCTTTAAAGGATCCAAACACGTAGTTTTTTGTTTGAACTTTTAAATCTTTTAACAAATTAGTTTTGTCCCTCTGTTGCCGCGGCGACCTGTGCGGCTGCAGATAACTACGTGCATCGGCTGGTGGCCAGTAAGACGGACGGGAAGATGGTGCAGTACGAATGTGAGGGCGACACCTGCCACGCAGAGAAGATCGACGCGCTGCAGCTGGAGGTGGGGGGGGGGGGGGGGGGGGGGGGGGGGGGGGGGGGGGGGGGGGGGGGGGGGGGGGGGGGGGGGGGGGGGGGGG
>JAVQJL010000691.1:0-23148 GCA_036024295.1 Nannoperca obscura
ACATAAAAAACACAGTTTACAATATTGTGAGATTTTTGAGTATATGCGCCCTTTATTTTTTATATAGATATATATATATATATATATATATATATATATATATATATATATTCACACACACACACACGTAACTCTACCAAGCTTAACATATTTAAAGGAAATTTATTTGTAGTGCTTTAATATAACTCAGGTAGTGATTATGCAGATAATATAAATATACAATATCATATAATTGATTTAATTTTCTTTTTTAGGATGCACATCCATCTGGGCCTCCTCTGTGTCTTTCTTATGGCAGCTCCTGGGTGCTCAAGTCTTCCCACAAAGGGAGACTCCGTCAGAGATTCCATACGTAGCATTATAAACATAGCTCAGATAACCCTGGTTCACATTAACAAACTGAGGACAATGGTATGCACAGCGTTTAATATAAGCACAGTTTGCCAGTTGTTGTTTTTTACAGTGCATTTTAAGAAAAGTGTAAGATGTGTCCTTTCGTAGCTGGTTTTCAGAAAATTTTTAAATCATGATTATTGTTATCTGCTTTGCAAGAACAATTTAAGTACGCAAGTTTTGGTTATTCAAGATTAAGCAACACACTGATCACATTCTTTTTTGTCTCTAGTTACCTGTGGCTCCACAGATCAAATTCAGCACTCCTCCCATTGAGGGGCTGAATAGCATCAGCCACGACCTTGCACTTTTGGATAATGAACTGCTGAGCCTTTTCACAGAGAACCTCAGCCAGATCCAGGCTGATGTCTCCAGCTTGGAGGGAAGGGTGCGCACCCTCGCCCTGACAAAGGACTGTCCCATCCAGGCCAGGCCCAGCGGAGAGACAAGTGAGAATTTGTTCCCCGACAGTCACAATTACCTGCTTCTGACGAAGGTGCAGCTCTACCTGGACAAGTTTCTTCTCAACAAGGACAAACTCAAGGTCTGCTGAGAAATCCACACTTATGTCACACATTTACAAAAGTCTTGCCGTGATATACAAATATACAGAGGCTCTTTTGCACAAAAAGTGCAGTGTAGTTATGTAGTAAACAATGTCATTTGTCTTTGCAAATACTTTTAATTATATTTCCGTTACTGGACTTCTGTCACATAATGATGTAAAGCATCATTTTCTAATTCATTCTCAACACTCAAGCAATAATGCTAAATGTAACTAAATGTTATTTTATCTGTAGACTTATTTATATTATTTGAATTATATTTAAATTGGTATAATAATTGAGAATAAAATAGAGAAATGAACAGATATAGCTATAGTTTCTTCCATTATGGTTTAAAATTAAAAACATGTTTTGTATGGTAGTATGGGCAGTCTAATATGTGCTAGGTTTTTAAAGGTAAAGGATGAAAACCTTTTCCTGATGTGCAATGTTAATGGTATTTGATTTAAAAGGCACTTTATATTGTAATATTCTATTGAGCAGAAACATTAACCTTATAGTTAACAGAATGTGAGACTTTTTAGCTGAAATGTCCTTTGTTACATTAAACTATGAAATAAAGATTTTAGTCAACATGTGTTGCCTGTACAATTTGTTTAGAAGGTGTTTAAAAAGAAATGTGGGAATATTTAAAACTATAAAGTCAGGGCATGTTTTTAAAACAAATTTTTGTGTTACTTTGAACACAAATCTAATGTTTTAAAGTCTTGTCAACCTTCTGCCACACAAAATTGGAGGAAATAAAAATAGCTAATTTAAATAACATTTTCTAAATGATAATATTCACATACCTTAATTTAATTTATAACACTTATATTATAGAATTGACTGATTGATTAAACTTAATTTTAGTCTTTGAGTTTATTCAAATAAAGTAATGAATCAGTGTCAAAAAAGGTTATCCAAAAAATATAAATAAAAATGTAATATAATTTGGGTTTTTGTAATATAGACACTATAATTAGACCCTATGTTGTGAAAAAGGTAGTCACTTAAAATCAGACTAACCAACCACTAACCGAGTATTTGTGGTATTTGCTTTATATATTCATTACACATTGGAAGAAATCATTGTATTATTTATTTTATACAGTGAATGCTTTAATTATTATGTTTACACCTTTTTATTATTTTCATTTTGGCTATTCAAGTAAAGCACAAGAATATTCCAATAAAAAGTTGAACTCTGAAAACACTGATACTAACATCATCAAGCAGAGAGGACTTGTGATACATAAACAGTAAACAGCTGTAAAGGACTACAGTTCACTCAACACCTCATCCATCACATGCAAATCATATAGTAGCAGGGGGTATAACGTGGCAATTTATGCTTTTATACATGGAGGGGAAAAGAATTCCTCCACAGATTCATTTAGAAAAGAAGCCGGTGTGATAAAGAGTCAGGCACTGCTCTGCACTCCACTGGTAATACTCAGCAAACTACCACCGAGAGCAAAAGTAGCTATACAATCACACGGTACAGTAAATACAGTATCTATGAAATTATGTTTAAAAAATTTAAGTTTAAATACTAAATGTAATGTTTATCCCGTGTTACCATGGTGACAGGGGAAATTACTTTTCACGTTTCTGCCTTTTATTTGTATTTGTGAGAAGAAAAAATCAAACACAGAACTTCAAGATCAGGATTTTTCTTATACACAAAATCTTAGTTAGTTGCTAAAACTTTGATTTACTTTACACTATAATCCAGAACCAGATCTCTCGAGGGGAATTCTGTTTAAAGAAGGAAAAAATACACGACATGTAGCCTAAAATATAAGCACTTTACTCGAGGCCTAACCTAAAGATTGTTCACTTTTATAATAGTTATTAGTATTAGAAAGCTCTTGCAAAGTGATTTGGCCTGTGGGATGAAGGCATGTGATACTTGGAAGAGTGAGTGCACGTTCAGAACTTGTGAGTGTATTCGTGTTTCATCCATTGCTGAAATCAAACCAAAGTTCAAAGAAAAGCAGCACGAAACTGCGAACTACTTCCCGCGCTGTCGACTTTTTCAAAACGGAAGTATGCAAGGCAAATCAGGTGACTGCCCCAAAGGCGGCGTCGTTACGTCACACCCGCGTCAGAGAGGTGTGGCGCTGCCTCTTTCTTTAAAAAAAAAACCCCAACTGTAAACTGATCCGTTTTTAGAATATCAGTTTTATTGATCGAAATAACACTTGCACTATGACGGTTTCATCGCGGTTACTAATATAAAACCACCGCTGTCGCCAGCAGATGTCGTAATTGGATGTCGAAACCGAGCAGTTTTCAACACGTTTGATTAATAGCGACTGTGTTTCTTCAGAAAGCCTCGTCTGCATCGAGTGTAGGATTCCAGTCACTCACCTCCTCTTTTGGCCCTCTCACTGGCTGCTGCAGCGTCTGCCTTGTTGGTCACTGCCTGCTTCAGGGCCCTTTTACACCCAACTGATGTGCCAACAAAGCCTTTTCAGCCAACTTCCACGTGGTTCCCAACCACACTCCTCTGCTGCCAACTCTCCTCCCATGGTACTGTCAGCTCCACAAAATACACAAGGGCAGGTCTTTACAGTCTAACAGTGGTAGCTATCATCCTGAAATGTCCTAAATTCCCACTCCCTCCCTGCATTTAGCTGCCCTACATCATGCCTGTAAACAATTGCTTGCTACCTGACCTTCACCCTCACCAACATACAAAACCCTACAATGCACTATG
This sequence comes from Nannoperca obscura, assembly GCA_036024295.1. NCBI lineage: Eukaryota > Metazoa > Chordata > Actinopteri > Centrarchiformes > Percichthyidae > Nannoperca > Nannoperca obscura. The sequence continues at coordinate 3,664 of JAVQJL010000691.1, forward strand.
TAAATAAGATGTATCCAATTTACATAATGTACCATGGGCAAAAGACAAAAACAGAGGTGCTGTGAGGAACGATGCAATTCAAATTTGAGCTCTTTGCAGTTTTTATTTTACATGTTTTGCAGAAGGCAGATCTCTGCATCTAAAGTGCAACAACAGTTCCTGTGCAAAACGAGAATCACATAACATAACTTGATTAGATAACGTATCATTAGGTAATTTATTAAATACCGCATATAACTCAACTGAGTGTAACTTTGGTTTTAAAAAAAAATAACCGTTTACATCTTTGCTTTGAGGGAGGAAATGGGCAGTGAGTTCAAGAATGTTTCAAGGGTAGACAGATAATCTTCTGTGTGGCATCGCATGTGGGCCGCGTGTATCGACTCCTTCCACCTCCTGCTCTCCACAGTCACGCCCCTCTTCCTCCAGAGGTCAATACACTTCTCCATGACAACTATGTTGCACATGGCATCATTTTCGCTGGAGAAGAAGAGCGCCGGTGCCGTGATCGGGCTGTTGTGGAAAACGTGGATGCCGTTGTTGTAGAAGTCTGCCGTGTGGGTTTTGAAGAGCCAGAAGTAAAGCATGGCGGCGTTTTTGACAAAGCCCTCTAAACGGGGCACCAGGGTCTTGCCGAGGCCTGAGCAACACAAGACACAGTAAATCATCAAGTTTTTTAATTCAAAATGTAAAGGGCTGGGTATCAAACTTCAATATATTAAGAGTACTGACGGAAATGTCACTGATGCGGATACTAAAGCAGTTTCCCCAACTCCCACGACCCATATTAACAGGTGTGTCACTCATATTACAATTTTTTGTTCTATTTGAGCGATGGCCAACCGTTTCCATATTGTTCTGGGGGGTGTAAACAGGAAGTATAATGTTGTCATGCATTCAGTGAGTTATGGCTGCAACTTAAGCCCTGTTTGCTTGCCAAATTAGCTTCCCGTTTCACCTTATAGTAATATTGTTGCCTTTGATATTCATTTCAATAATGATTCTAGTCATTTATCAAGCAAAAACCTCACATATGCTAGCTTTTCTTTTTGTATCATAATAAACAATAATAAATGACCACCTTATGGTTTGGGAAACCTTGATAGGAATTTCCCCCTATTTTGGGACATTATAGACTAAAATAAAAGAGATTAACCAATAATAAAGAAAATATATATATATTTACAAAAAAGATATATTAACTGTTAGCAGACACTGTGGTGAGACCGGTTAGAAACAAGTTACCACAAAGAATCCCTGGACTCCTGACACACTGGAGCAGCAGGTCAGCTGGCTAATTAACTATTTAAAGATCTGACACACAAAAGTAACCTGAGCTGGATCACTCTCGCCCTCTCACTCACCTATTGCCATGTGCTCCAGAGTGCCGACCACCAAGCTGTCGTAGATGTGCCCCATCACCCTCTGGGCAAGGCCTGCATGCTTTTGGGGTCCCTGAGCGATGTGAGTGAGTATCTGGGTGAAAGTGTAGCCACCGATGGAGGAGGCATGGACCAGCACCGGCCTCCCTGAGAACCGAGGCTCCTCCAGAACCTTCAAAACCTCCAGCCCGTAGTCGAGCCCCCAGCGAGGCCACAGGAAGTGCATTGCACTGCTCCGGACCACCAGGACATCCATGCCACGGTCCAGGTAAAGGTCCCTGTACTTGGCCACCGCCCCTGGCTGGGCGCCGAGCCAGGAGAAGAAAAGAAGAAGGGGCCGGGAAGAGGAGGCAGAATCTGATTGGTTTTGGGGGGAGACAGCTGTGTGTGAAGGTGAATCTGAGGGCGGTGGAGAGGACGAGGGATCTGCAGAGGAGGAGTCGCTGAGGGGCTGGGCGGAGGGCAATGGGGAGTAATAATAAGTTATGCCACTGCTGATCCTCCTGACTGTGAACTTCCCTCCACTGAACTGTTCAGACATGGTTGCATCAGCCCTGAAGAAACTGGGACAAAAAAGAGACCAAAGTCAGATTTAAAAGAGATGTTCATACCAAAATCATAAAAACTGTGAAGTCCCCCCCCCTCCTCCACCCGCTATATAAATAAAACTGAATTGAATTATCTGAAGAATTACTACACAAATACTATTCTGTGGTTATAAAAAATATTACTGATTATATTATTCAGTGAGTGGGCAAGATGGCCCACAAACATTATCATTATGTATCCTTTTCTGCTAAAGCTCTTACTTCATATTTCAATTGAGTTTTTTAAAATGAAATGAAATGAAATTTCATGTCTTAATTTAACTCAACGTGTACATTTTTCAAACGGATGCCTGATTTTGGTTTTCGTGTCAGCCATGTGTAAGAACATGTATCACAAAACACATGTTCTTAATAGAACTTTACATTTTAAAGCGGTTGACGCGTGACAGATGACACATCCACGGATCTCTGAAAAAAAAGGGGGGGGGGGGATTAAGCTCCCATGAATGGCGCTGGGTTGTAAAGCTTTATAGTAATAATATATTTATAATAACGCTCCACTTTCATCCATGCACCCGGCGACGGCGGAGCGTCAGTTTGCGTCGCGGTGTCTTGACAGTAGAAACGCCGGGTTTGAGGAAGATGTGGTGCAGCATCCGCAGCACAGCCTTTATTTATTTATTTATCATTTTAAAATATTCGTGCAAGTTCCGCAAGACAGCTCACACACACGCAACATAACAGCAACGTGTCATTGTGTTACCCTGTGGAGAGCCCCAGATTCCCCATTCTGCGGGGCCAAGGTGTGCGGGGGCGCCCTGGTCCTCCGGGTCTGATGGAAAAAGACTTCCGACGACAGCCGCCGGGCCGCTGGGATCTGTCACGGTGTCGGCTTGTCCGGGCAACTAGCGCTTCTTCCTCTTCTTCGCGTTCTTATGGCGGTTGGCAAACAACGGCACGGTACCGTTACCGCCACCGTGTGGTAGGATAGAGCGCGTGGCTCGGGACCGTACACATGAGCCGTTAAAAACAATAACAGTGGTGGAGGAAGCATTCAGAATCCGACACTTTACTTAAGTAAAAGTACTAAAACCACACTGTAAAAATACTCTGTGACAGATAAAAGTCAAGTTTTGAGTAAAAGTATATAAGTATAACCAGGAAAATGTGCTTAAACTACTAAAAGTACACAGAAAAAAGCCCCTGTGGCTGTTACCATACTATTATATGTTATATAATTAGATTTTACTCATGCATTCATTTAAAAGCAGGATTCTACAAATTCAAATTCTAAGTCAAAATTAGTGCAACTGCAACTAATGATTATTGTCATTATGGATTCATCTTGTGATTATTTTCTCCATCAATCGAACATTTGTGAAGCAGGAACCAAACTATTACATGTTATTATTATTATCAAAGTAGGAATGAATTGATTGTTTGAGCTGTACTTGTATATAGACCTGCTGCTGTGTAGTTTCATTTATAACAACACATACTATTTAAAAAGCCCTCCACATGTTGTGTATGCAAACAAATAAAGTTACTAGTAAGAAAAGCTGTAGTAAAGTAAAAAGTCACATGTAGAAGTGTCATGAAAATAAAGTATTGAGTTACACTCCACCAGTGACTAATAATAAATCTGATTAAAATAACCAAGAACGTTCTTACCACCCTCTCACTGCGCTTCTGCAGTCCCCTATTGCAGCTTCAACAGAGCTTACGTCTGGATCTGTTAGATAGTTCAAAGACCTCCGGACCAAAACAACCACTGCAGTCACTCGATAACGTGATAAGGTCACACTGACCCGAAACGTCTTCCAAATAGGGAAACATTAGAAGGTCATGAAGTCTGTTCTGACCCACTAATCAAATAACTGCGAGACACGTCAGCGCCACAAGATGGAGCCAGAGACTAACACTGTGTCCATCAGGAAAAAAGTGTCATTTCTATGAATTTCGGAGGATTTGATGTCTCCTAAAATGACTCGGACCTCATGATGTTAATAATTCTGAGTTTAAATCACCCAGAGACAAATGTACGTTATTAGATACTCATTTTGCAGATGTTCAGCACTTGTTTTGTCATTTTTATTACCTTTTTTTAGCTGCCCACTTTCCCTCAAACTATGCAGATTTATGATTTATCTAAACTTGTTTCATTTTTTATTTGTCTTACTGTAAAACAAAGTGCTATATAGGCAAAGTTTATCATATTAATATGTAGTTGATGCTCTTGTCTTCTTCCGTTTCAGTAATTTGTTTCTACATGGCTGGAAAGACAAACGCGCCATTTAATCTCGAGATGTTGACAGCAAAACCTCATGTTTACGCTTGTTTTAAACAGCTGAAAATGTTCAACCAGGAAACTCCACCTCAGCTGTTGGAAACGTCCTGATGTGTCAGTGACAGCTCAGTGGGAACAAGAAATATCTTCCACCAAACCACCAAACATCATCAAGAGTGTCTATGTATTTCACCCCTGATGTTTCCTTTAACCCCTCTAACCTCCAGTTATCCACATCAAATTCCCCTGAAGTAGCTTTAAGATGCGAAAAATCCTCTTATTCCACACTGTTTAAAAGCTGCACCATACTAGATGTCTTGTACATAATTGTGTAGACATTTCCCCATAATTCATCCTGGCTGCACAGCGCAAGTTTGCAGACTGTCCCACTGGTGGTTCAGTGGGGTTTAAGATGAATTCTCATGTGATTTATGTTATTTGCATTTAACCTTTTTGTTTCACTGCGGCTTTAAAACCACAGAAGTGTCTCTTCTGACGTCACCATCAGCTCCCCTCAGTGTAGCTTGCTGTAAATGTGAGCCGTGGTTGTCATGACAGTGTTTTGTGTAGGTGACTGTAAAATGGCTGTCACAGTTGTGATCAGGTCTTTCCATTCTTTCACGCACAGCCAGCAGAGGCAGTTTTAGGTCATCGCTGTCTCTTTTTTTCCCTCTTTCCCTGGATCTATTTTCCGCAGTCATTTGCACCTTCCCCCATGGACACACACACACACACACACACACACACACACACAAAACCTTATTTTTTCCACTACTTCTGTTTTATGTTGGACCTTCGGTATGATGGCAGTAAGTATCTGGTACAATATAAGAATAAGTGTTTGGGTTTCTTAGAATTCAAGCAGTGTATTTACATGCACATTAATATTAATATGAATATAATTGTGACAAGAGTTTTGGTATCTTGGTTGTGTGCTGCACATGTAAATATGATATGCTTGTTTCAGAAACCTAGCCATACTCTGATAGGAGCCGACACACTCTGGCATGGAAACACCGTATCCAGGTTGGATATCTGCTATCTGTGTAAGTGCCTCCTCAACGCTAACTAGTAGCAGCTGGTCAATAAAACAAACCATATGATGATAAATGATGATGATCTATGCTTTGAAACTAAAGTGAAATTACAATTGAAAAAAGTAAAAGGGTAGAGAATACATTTTCATCACTTGTCACTCTTGTTTTACTGGTAATCAGATGGAGAAGTCAAACGCAGCAGAGTGAGAGGTACAGCAGGTAGCGACCAAATAATGACTCAGTCAGAGCAAAAATGACTGTTTGTCAGGGTTTGAAGGAGTCAATGACATGGCTGAGTTAAACCAGATGATCAAAAACCTTGATACTGTTATAATCATGTATACAGGGATCTAAATAACCTGGTTTCAACAATATTATTGGAGTTGTGGCCACCTGGTGGCAGCAGAACAAGCTGTGACACATTTTATCACCTCATAAAATTGTTATGGCGAACCTTTTAGTAAACAGTTTCCTATTTAAACATCCAGCACACATGGAGCAACATCAGCATTCATGAGTCATGCTTCTGATGAATGTAGTCAAATATTCAAATACTTGTCTCCACCAACTCCTGAAGGAAATATCTGGCTTTAACTGCTAAAAGCTCTGCTGCGTTCACTAGCTAGGCGCTGACTTTGTCAAAGCAATGAGCTGAAAGATGCTGAAACGCTCCAAAGAGCTACAGGGGAACTGCAGAGTCAGGCGACCCTTTTCACATTCAACATTGGATGAATTGTTTATATCAAATTTGTAGTAGTCCAGCTTTAATTTCAGTAGTTTGGCTAACAATTGTATCTTCCGCGCACATGTCTGTGTGTGTGTGTGCAACAGAAAAAGCCAGAGATTTTTCTTTGCCTGGCTCAGCATGATCACTTTCAGGTTCAGTCAGGCAGAAAAAAGTTTGAGTCCCACAAAAACATGACCCTCGCCCCCTCGGCCCCCTCGGCCATGTGCCTGTTACTCTCAACACCAGCCGCCCCTCTCTACCCTACATCCCTTATCCCCATCTTACGTCAGCCTCTTAAATAACCCCCATCAACCCTGCTAATGTTCTATACATCCCCCTCATCAAATCTCTCCCTCCCCGGAGAAGAAAGCCTCCATCGCTTTCTTCTGACCCCCCTGTAAAGCTCCACGGCCCTCTCACCCGTCTTCCCCTCTCAGCACCTCAGACCACCCCCCTGTTGCTGCAGCACAAACCCCCAGCTTTGCCTTTTTGCATTGTTTCACCATGGCCACTATTGTCCCGAGTAGAGGAGAAAGTTGGGAGGGAAGGGAGGCAGAGAAGAAAAAGAGGGGGAGGAGCGGAGAGAAGGGAGAATGTGCCCTCTCTGTTCTCTGGGCAGGAGGGGTCCACCCACATCAGGGTGTGGAAATTCCGTTGCAGCTTCCTGCTTTCTCTCCCAGTCTTTCCCTTTCACTCCTCTCACTCATGTCTGCCATGTTTCCTCCTGGCATCGTGCGTCTTCCTAACTCTTCACGCTCCGTGCTCTTGAAATTAAATATTTAAACTCGGCGTGTTGTCTTTATTTACTTGAGTTTGTAGGAGCAGGTGGCAACAATGACATCTGAGACTAAATGATCTCAACAAAACCATCTAAGATGCAGGTATTGGTGCTTGTTTTTAATGCCAACTACAGCACTAGGAGGGAGAATATAACCAGAACCAACCACAGGACACATGCGGAAATATAAGGGTTTTATGGTCACTCGAGCCTGGGAAGGTCTAGCAAATGAACCAAGACCGAAACAGTCTGGAGTTGTGCTTTTATCCAGCTGTTGTTTTCATGTGTTTTCAATCGTATTAGCATCTGAAATTCATGGCAAAGAGCACAACTCCATCATGTTTAGCTTCAGTCTAAATAGAGACATCAGATTTAGACATTGTACTTGCATTACATTGTAAGGCTTTAAACATTGTACGATTTTAACGTATTCGACAGCAAGGAAGCAGCGTTAAGACTGACACCAGACTATGCACACCTATCTGCCATTTCTTTATCTGCCTGCCATCTTTTCCATCAGTCTCCCCCTTCCATCCTTCTCCTTCCATCTTTCGCCCTTCTCCATGTGAGGGCTGTGATTTGCATTCATAACATGCTTAGAAGTTGTTGTAGCTTATGTGTGACACCTGTCGTCTGAGAGAGGAGGGGTTTTTTTTGAATCCCATCAATCTTCCTAATTTGTATGGAAACCACGTTAAATCCCCAGTAGGTGCATGGAGCTAATGTGTTAAACATACAGTCATTGATTACAAAAGACAAGCCACATCTTACTGGACCCACACCTGGACCTGAACCGTATTTGAAACCTCTAGTATCATTTTGTGTTTGAAACAATCTACTATGTTGTTAATTTAGGTGTTGTACCTATTGGTTGGCAGGTATCAGGTAACAATTTATAACAGGGCATGCAAAGTATATTGAACTGCAGGTAAGCATGACAACAGTACTTCTGCTTCATGACACAGCTTTAAAGTGTGTTGTTCAGTCTGGCATGATTCTCGTCAAACATGACAAAGCTCTGATAAAGCCACTGTGCACTACCTGCCCAGCCCTAAACCCCAGACAGCAACTAGCTAGTGAACTTAGCATAGCATCCAGCAGCTAAAGAGACAGGAATTGGTGCTAAAATAGAGTTTAAAGAGAGTAAATATTGGACTACCAAGTTAAGAAAACAGCCTCCGCTATTACACTTCCACAGACACACTATATACACACACCCACATATTGTTAGCTAGCTAGAGCGAATGCCTGCACTCTCAGTACATAGCAGTTTATAGTAGATAAATACATACCTCTAAAATCATGCAAATAAAGTAAACTGACAAACTGCTTCACATTAAGCCTAAATGCATCTTTAAACTGAGCACTCATAGACACAAAAGTTTCATCAAATGCACATACTTTAGTATTGTGAAAAGTCTACGGTGGTAGCAAAGTGATGATGGCACATTATTTACCCCACAGATTATTTTCTCTGCGTCAAGTAAATGCAGATGATTTGTCCACCAAGGTCATCTCCAGTCCTCATCTAACAGCCCTAATCAGCCGTATCAAATCTGCAGGGAACGCTGCGTGGGAACAAACTCATAAATACACACTAAAACGCATACACTCTTCATTGACTTTGAAGTACACGTACCAGCAGCACTTCACGCTTGCGTGAGACTCGATACACACAAACAGGGACGTTGTGTTGCTCGTTAAAAGTTACCTAGTGTGTATTGGATTTCTCCCCCAGTCAGATTGTTTTTATGGATTTTTTAATGGACATATTTATACCATAACTGCTGCCATTCCATATATTAGCCACGATTTATGGCATGCCTCAGCCTGTTTATACTTCAGTGAATTACAGTCTATAGTATGTAAAATGTTCATTCATATTGTTAAAATATGGTGGCAGAAAGGCACACAACTACACCCTGTTATTGGGGTCTTGACCTTGCTGTCACTATAAAAAGGGTCCTGGGCAGGGTCCATATAGATGCAAGCGCCAATAAACTATTGATAGTTCATTGTTTATTTCAAGACAAAAACCACAATATGCCATTGTCTGGCACTTTCCGTATGCTGGAGCCAGCAGACTGTACAAGGAGAGGACAACAATATGATGTCACACACACACACACACACACACACACACACACACACACACACACACTGAGTTCTGGGGGAAGCTGATTTGCTTCACAATGTCCTCAAGATGTCAGCCAGACCTGAGAAAGCACACTGCCAATAGTCACACGGAATACACAGGAATATTTGTAAAAGTGCACGATATCTTAAATTGGAAGTGGAGTGTTTCCAGTATTACAGCAGGATACTGGCGCTTCTTTAACGACATGGTGTAAATGCTAAATATCTTCACAGCAGGGGAAACAAGCAGAGACAGTCTAATTGCAATTAGAGCTGAGTCAGAGCACGGTGATAAATTCCCATCACAATTTCCCAGAGGCCAAAGTGACATCTTCAGATGTCCTGTTTTGTCCGACCAACAGTCCAAAACCCAAAGTTATTCAGTTTACAATGATATAAAACAGATCCTCACATCTGAGAAGCTTCAACCGGGAAATGTTGAGGCATTTATGGTGGAAAAATTACTGAAACGATTAATTATATTCCGGGCTGTATCTATATGGAAAAGTTACATTTGAGGAGATATCTGACGCATTTGTACAGATCATGTTAACTTAAGTATATTGTGTATTTAAATGTTTGAAAAAAATATTATTATCTTCAAGTCAAGGTCCACAAAGGTTTATGATGTTTAATATCAAATGTTCTGCCCTCAGTTATGTCTTATATTTGTATTACTGCAAAGGCAAAAAGAGCTATTAAAGTAATTAAAAAAGACAAGAACAGTACAAGGATATGAATAAATAAAAACCCAGCAAGGACTAGGCTAGAGATCCTTAATTAGAAGACACATACTCGTCTGTTGTTAGAGCTGTCCTCTGGCACAGCGAAAGCTCAGCTTACTCTGCCCCAAATTCATAACTTCATGAGAATGAAGCATTTAAATCTGTCCTGAGATCAGAATGGGAGTTAATTTTGCCTTTCATATCCCTCACTACTGTTAAACAAAGCCTGCAGGCTGGAAAGACGAGTTTTTCTCTCCAGTTATTACAAAAATGATTTCTTCTATGGCATGAAAGCAGGCTTTAAACAAACCTTGTACAATATTTACTACTAAAGTGTAGAGTCTAGAGTAGAGTGCCTTTAGCATTACAGTATTAGCATATGGCTGTCCTGGCTACGTCTGAAGGTCAGAATAATAGAGTATGTATTTCAGATGTTGAGGATATACATCTTCAGCCAATGCATCCAATCTAAACCCAATTATTCTATGTAAAAACACGACAATACATTGAATTCAAAATAGAAGAAGCAGCCATGCAGCACGGAAACCCGTCTTTAATCTCACCAGGGTAAAAGTAAAGGTGGTAAGAATAGCAAGGAGAGTCAAGATCAAATATGTTATTAAGGTGATCTTGCCTGCGCCAGAGGGACTGAGCCGAGCTGGGGAGGGGGCTTCATCACAGGCAGGACCGCGGAGCCACCGTTCAGGAAATTACGTTTCCTTGGCCTGGGAGTTGGCTGAATGTTTCTATTTTTGGGAAATTCCTGGGGATCAAGAAGGCAAAGATCTGGGGAATGTTGTGCCAAATTTGATGCACAACAGTAACACCCTTCATCAATTGGTCACCGTCTAAATTCAACTGTGTCAAAGGTGAGTGTGTTTAACCTCATGTAAACTTTGTAGGAGGTTGGACATGACATGAGTAGAGTCGCATGGAAACTAATAACACAAATGCTTTATGGGAGTACTTCAGTTTATAACTTGGGTCTCATTTTTGTAGTTTTGGCAGCCCAGTGTCCCTAGCAATTATACTCATATTGGATAATTCTGTATCCCACGATTAATGGCCAATGCTAACATTCAGTGCCAACACAGGAAGTTGTGCGGTCGATGTGCAGCATGATGGAAAGTACGGGTGTGGAGATCAGGGTGGTGGATGGGCGCATAGCTACTGTCATGCAGGAGACCAGAGTTCACCTCCTGTCACAGGCCTGTGATGAACTCATTTATCGTAAGTGTAACAATGATATTTGCCTAACCTTAAATAAAGTTCAATTGCATGATCGCGATCTCTCAAATCTTAACCCAAACATAGTTGTCAGCTGCAGATATTGCAAACGTAAAATTCTGGGTTTTACATAACCAACCAACCAATATTGCCAGATTCTAAACAAAACCCTTGTGTTAAATGTAGTATTATTAAGTATTACCCAAACTATCCATTGTAACCATCCATCACAGTTTACAGACCTGCCTCCTGGTATCAACTGTGCCCTTCCCGGCTTGCCACACTTGCACCTCCAAATAATAATCTGTTGTAATCTGCCTTTAACCTTTGGCTTGCTTGCAGCTTGTCTGTTACTCTTCTGCTCATGTTCGTCGGCATGTTATGAGAGGGTCCTCTCAAGAAAAGTGACACCATCAGTCGTTGGAGCAAATGCCCCAAAATGACATATTGACACATTCAAGTGACAAAGCCCCCTAGTGGCAGTAGCAATTAGGATTCTTGTCTGTCAGGCGCAAAGGAGGAAGTAGTGTGATGTTGTCATATAACCACAGGTTGGGGTGTTTGGTTGGGTCAACAAAATGCTGAAGTTCGACGCAGGAGACTGCCATTTGCTTTCTGTTTCCTATCGACAGTGAACATTGTTTTCCTTTAACCGCTGAGACCCTGTCCTTGACCTAACCCTAACCAGGTCGTTTTTATGCTTAAACTTAAACCAACCCTTAACCATAGTGGGGTCAGATCAGAAAACACCTGTGAGGAAACAGAACATTTTGTTCTTTTCCCAGATCTCAACAATTACTTTAGTTGGTCTACTGTTATCATAAGACTGGGAATGATAGCCAAAGCTATGAAAACGAGAATATTCAGCATGTGTGTTTGCATAAGGGAGTGTAGTCCGATGCCTAACTCTGTTTCCCAGTGTCCTCGGCACTGGGTGATCTGCGCTAATGAACAATTTGCTCGGTGAGGTGTGACCACAGGCATTGTGATGGAAGCCACACAGTGGACTACTGATGCAGTGAGCAAGAGAGCTAGAGACAAACAGAGAAAGAGAGAGAGAGAGAGAGAGAGAGAGAGAGTGGGAGGGAGGGAGGGAGACTGGAACTCAATTCCACACAGACGAATCTACACAGGCTCAGAAAGACGGTCTCTCCTGCAGCACACACACACGCACACATACACACACACTTACACACATATACCGCTGGCTGTGGATTCTCCATTTTATTCCATACATCTGTAGGTAAGCAGCTGACATGTTTTCATCTGCCTGTACACATAGCTGTACCTCTCTCTCTGTCTGTCTCTCTCTCTCTCTCTCTCTGCCTCTGCATGTGTATCCTAATCAGCTGCTTAGCATCTAGGAATAGGGCTGTGTGGGTCTGACTCCAGCATGCATGCTGTTACACGCTGAGACACAATCTCTAGCTGCAGTTATATGTAAACACACGAACGCACACAAGCATACTGTCTTTTTCTTTTTTTACACATGTCAAAGGGCTTGTGGTTTAGGATTAAGGATATCAGAGGGAATCATTTAGCGGTTAATCTATTGGAAAACAAGAGACCTGCATGCTGAAAGGTGTATTTATGAGAGAATGTGTGTCTGTCAGTGTGTCATCTGGGTAAACCTGATATGTAAAGATGTTTACATCTGTAATTTTCATGGATATGTGTCTTGGATTTTGCAATTATATCCGTGTTTACTCATTTCATTTTAGCATAACACTGTACAGAATATATGCATGCAAATGGTTTGTCCGTGTGTGTGTGTGTGACTGGCCATTTGCATGTGAGTGCAGCACACTCCTACAAGCGGAACAGCAGAGCCTAAAAGGTGCTCAAATCCCGCGGATTAGCGAGACGTCTTTGGCTTCAGCTGTCACCATGGCGAAGGCAGCCGGTGGAACGCCTGTGCTTGAGAGCGTCTTTTATAGTCGACAGGTTCCCTGCAATTATCAACTCTAGGGCTAACATAAGCATTAGCCTGGCACAATTAATATAATTCTCAAGCGTGGGGAATATTTTTGATGAGTGGTCAAAGCGGGGTTTTAAAGAGGTGGAGTATAAGAGGCATGGAAGATGTTTTGGGGTCAAACTAATGGCATTTGTGTGAATCAACAAGTTTTCCAGTCCAGGAGATGTTATTAACGGCACTACTGATGTTCTGAGAGGAATTCTGCATGTGGAAACTGGATTTGTAAGATGGCATTTTAAAGAATCACAAGAGGAAACCCGACAGATTAGAACAGCAAGGTGTTCATCTTGTGGGTAAATAGCATGACTCAGGGTGTTGTTTGGTTGTAAAGCCTGCAGGGCGTACGTTAGCTGCTCGAGTCCTGCCGGTGATGCTGCTCATTTGGACCCATGACCAGAGGTTTGGCTATTCTCGGACATGAGAGCAGCTCTCATTATGGTCAATAATGCCCAGGGACTATTCACTGTAGCTGTTTGCACCATGTCTATCTGTGGATCTGTCCCTCACAACTTTCTGTAGTGAGACATCAGAGACTCAACTTGAAAATGATGCTGAAAGAGGAATTATACAGTTAAACAACTTAAACAGGGATTAATGAAACACAATCAGTAGTAAATGTACAGGTGAAGAAATGGTAATTGCAATTTTCTAATTAAAAGTTTGGGGACATTTTGGGATGCTATGAAAGATATGTGTATTTTATATATATATATATATATATATATATATATATATATGCCTGTCTTTGTTTTTACTTGACAAACTGTGCAGTGGCAATATGCAGACATACTACGAAGACATGATACTCTTAATGATACCACAAACCCAATGATTCATTTTAAATTACAATATTGATATTGCATGTAATATCTAATCAATATACAATCTATTGATATAAATATTGTTGTGCTGTCCATAAAGATGAAATAAACCAACCATGAAATAAATCCTGGAAGAAAATAAAAAAGGTCTTAAATATTTTTGTGTAAAATAGGAAGATTAATCATCAACTTTTTTCCCATTTTGGCTGTTCTGTACATCCCTCTTTCACAAACTGTCATAAGAATTCGCCATGACCATAATGACAACTACATAGATTGATGGATGGATAGACAGACATGTTCTCTACAATAATCTCTCTAACACTTTGATAAGCCCTTCATATGTGCTGCTTTATGCAGAATAAATCCCTGCTGGCTTAAAGAGGCCAGTCAAATTGAATCTGTGCAGTATTGACATCCCCGCGTGGCGTCAAAGTCAGGCGAGGACGACAGGAAAAAGCCATAAGTTGACTCCTTAGATGGAAGATAGAGCCTGTGATGTTGAAGAGCTGCAATCGAAAATATGGGACCCAACACCACGTGGGAGGATGCACATGTAAATATGCACTCAAATGAAAGTGCAACTACATAAAAACCATGGAAATAATAGTGAGAGCTAATGCTTGTAAATAAGCACACCCACACAGCCGATTCAGAAAAAACAACAACCCACAACAGTATCCATTTGCAGGGAGATAAATTACTCCATTATCCTGGACTGTGTCATTGATCCTCAGGCCTTGCCAGGATTGTTAAATAGTAATGACATTGGCTGCAGTAAATTCGTCTCCATTTGTGACTCCCCTCAGTGTAGAGCCTCTCAATTTCAGTCACTCAGGAGTGACACACACCTCTTACTCAGTCACTGCGTTTTCTCTTTCACCTCTCCTTTTATAGCTCCCCCCCCCTTTCCCTCTCTTCTTACTTTCATTCTCAGAGACTGTACTCCTCTTTGTGCTTCTGTCGTTTCTTACCTTTACTACAGCAGCCTTATTGAGATGACAGTGATCACAGAGGGGAATGGAGAAATATCCATAAAGAAATATGGTACAGCAGGTCGAACGCTGATTGAGATCAAGATGGCTGATGGTCCTGAGAGAAGTGAGAGTGTGGGGGCTTCTCATGAACACACACCCCACACACACACACACACACACACACTACATTGAAAGACAGGAGTCTGTTTACAGAGTTAATAAAAGAGGCTCTGGCAACAAACTAAAATGAGGGGAGACTGCGGCAGAGCTTACTCTCCTGGACTGAGAATGCCCCAAACTGTCAATATAGTGTCTTTGTCTCTCCTTCTCTCTCTCTCTCTTCTCTTGCCCTTGTCTTTTGCTCTCTGCCCTTCTGTTCTGCCTCTCTGCTCCATTGAGCACACTACAGTGGCAGACCCCATCTTTGTCAGGAGCAGTGAGACAAAACACCAGCGAAATAATAGAGGGGACTTGTAAATTCCCCACAGACACTTTTTATAGTTCCTTTCCACTTGCTCTGCTGCCTGTCAAACTAGACAATGCCATCACTAAAAGGAAAGTATGTGATGTGGTGAAGAGTGGTATAGTTAAAGGAATGATAGTAAAGGACAAGCTGAGGTGTGGTTTTCTATTCAGTAGCTGGTACAATAGATAATGAATTGGTTAGCTTGATTGCTTTTTAAATTTTCTTATAATGAGTGTAGTTATTGACAAAGGAAATATTTTTATTTTATTAATGTGTCACATGACTATGTAGCTGCTAGATGCGTAAATATGCTACACTTTGCTGACAAGTTCACCATATCAACTTAGCGAGGTCATAATATGGTCCTGTTGTGTTTACAGCTTGATTCCCTCAAAAAATCAATTATAGCAGGTTTAACAAAAACATTACATGTAGCGTGTATTGGCAGAAACAGTGTGATCTAGGAACAGAGCCGATCCAGACCAGAAAATCCAGACCTTGAAGAGTGTACATGTATATTTCCATGATCAACTGCTTTTAAACAGTAGATATTTGTAATGTTATGATCAAATCAGAGCTGCCGTGAATTCTAACTTTGACTACTTTTCTGGAGGTGGAAGACCTAAGACTAAAAAACATCTGTCTTTAAGAAAAGGTGTTTGATGTGTGCCGTGACAAGATGAGTCAGCCATCAACAAAATACCATCTGCTATGTTACTTGAGTGAAATCAAACAAAGTAAGAATGGAAAGTCTTCTGCTTGCCTCAGCAATTTGAAAGAACGGGATAGTGTACACTTAGTTCTGGCCCAAACTGATCCTGAGGGGTTGTTTTAAGAGAGATATAGCGTCTATAAATAAACTTCTTCTACAATCAAAAACTTACAAAACGTGCTGGATGATACAAAGTTAAGTGAAGTAAGCGTTTTGCGCTCTACATGAGTTTCCTTTTAGCACAATAGGTGATGCTGATGTGAAATGTGAGAATGTTAGCCAAAATTAATTATACATATTCCCCACTGTCTAAATAATTGATCAGGTTTGCATGAAATCAACAAAGAGGTAATCAATTTGCCCCATGTTTCATAACTAATTAAAATGTTTCTTTACACAAAAACAACTTGGTTCCTCAACAGGACATCTTTCCCTTTCTCTTTAAAGCATTTAATAGTTCATTGGACTTTCATGAAGCCTTTAAAAAATTGCTGGTAAAATGTCTTGAAGAAGCCAACAAAGTGTGCATGCGTGGTTGTGTGTACCTACAACAGAACAAAACATGTGGGTGAACAAGTACACAATTGCACTAACATGCAGAGTCAGATCCAAATTCATCTACTATAACATCTCTGCATGCATGAAATGTGACCGTGTGAGTGGGTTGGTTGGTGCAAGCTTGAGCATACAGGCATCTAAAAACAACCTCCCCTCATTGGAAACTGATTTTCATGCTGTTCAGTCAAGATGCTAAAAGTAGGGAGTGTGTGGGAAGCTCTATGTTTGACCCCTCTGGTAGTCAGTCTTCATATCTCAGCATCTCACTGTGTATCCATGTTGGTTTCATCCCTCAAGGCACGAACAGAGGGGTAGATGGCAGGTCAAGTTCTCTCCTGATCAGTGAGAACGAGCTTGAGGCTCTTACGGTAATGGCTGACTGATTATGTGTGTGCATATGAAAGAAAATAGCATAAAGAACTGGCATGAATTAGGGAAAAAGTGAGTTGTAAATAAACTTGTCAGAGAGAAGAACAGAGGCTGACAATGAAGAAAAAGTGTGAAATAACTCTCATACAGAGCATGAGAGCATGCTAGAGAAACTAGATTTCTGTGAGTATTGATGGGTTTTCTTTACTCCCACAGAATCAGATCTTTCTCCCTCTGCTTTAAAGAACAAATAAATCTGAGATTGAAAGAGAGCAAGGCCAAAAATGGTATGGGTGGGGGTTTAGTGGGGAGTTAAGTACAGCTAAAGCATACAGGTTGTTGTTCTCGCATGGGGAAATTCCTTTGGTGCTCCAGTCTTTTCACTGAGGCAACAGGCTAGTGACTTTGAACCACTCTGCGCTGCACAAAAGAAAAAGAGGTCCCTCTATTCTTACGTTGGCAACCCGGATCCTAATTCTTCACAAACCTCCCCCAACCCTACTCACACACACATTATTTCTTGACCACTCCTCACTGAATAGATTACATGTGGAAGGAAATTCTTTAAGTTGAAGTTCTCTAATTGGTCAGCCCATGTTGCCGCCCAACCACTGCGACACAGCATGCATGTGAGCAACAGCATGACATAAATACTGACCACCACATCTAACGGGACACCACTAATTGTGGGGTGTCCATAATACTTAAGTCCTTGTTGTGATTTGTGGTGGGTGACATATTTTTTTAGCCTGCTAACTTCAGCAGTCACTTGTAGTGGGTGGCATCGTTTCTATACTTGATTTACTTTACAGTCTGGAAAAACAGCTGAAAATCAGGTCACACTCTGAGAAACGGAAGCTCGGCAATCCAAAAGAGTTCATTGAAAAGAAAATTGAACAGATGCAAATTCTATTAAGTCAGATTTAGTTGCCCAAGAGTGGATGAAAAGTGTGTCACTCAGTGTCCTGTGTGTTTTTGTCTTTTAGGCCATTTTGCCAGAGAGTCAGCCAAACCCACCTCAGGGAACAGGAGAATGGAGAACAACATGTGACCGATCCGTGCACCACTGTCGACAGCATGCTTCGCCTCCTCCAGACCTTGGCTTTCTGCTTCTGGTGTTTTTTGCTACTTCAGAGGCAGGCTGTGGCTGACGAAGAGGCCCTCTGGGGGCCGACGCCATCAATAGAAACCCCACCTGAAAATAAACAAAGCTCTTACTGGTGGACCCCGTCTCTGCCGAAGCTCCCTTCCCTTCCCTCACTACCATTCACTATCCATTTTTATGGCAGCTCGGACAGTAAAGACAAGGCTGCTGCTTTGACCACAATCAGCAGAGGTCTGACAGAACCAATTGATCACCTGCAAGACCACTCAGGTTCAGGAGAAGGAAGCATTTCGGAAGCCTCTGAATCACACACGACTTGGACTCAGGGGCTTCTAACCAGCGTGACAAAGATAAGAAGAGAACCACTTTCCACGGGGACATCAGATTCTCCACACAGCAGCACAGCGCAGAGCCACAATGATCCTCTTGTTTCAGACTCCTACTCTCCCACAAGCAGTTCTATCAGAAACACTCTGTTCACCAACAGTCCCACTAGCACAAGCACTCCTGAACAAAATGCAACACATACCCACCCACCACAGGGCACCTCACAAGCAGCCGGACACAGCATGGGTGCCACTCCACAACACCTCCCAGAGGAACACACTGATAAAGACGAGACTGAAAATTATACAGAAAAGATCTCTACAACGATAGCACCAGAAACTACAGTTCCCACTGCCTTGACACGGGCAGCAGCCCAAACCAAAACAACAAACCCAGGACTGGTGGAGACCACACTGACCAGAAGACACTCTCTGGGACCTGTTACTCCCCTTACGTCCACAGAAACCACGTTTATCAGAAAACTACAAGACCCAACTGTTAGTATGACCCTCCGTGCTGTGGAGGCCACAATAACAGAAACTCACCCCACTCAGAGCAAGGCTGACCTGGACTTCTCTGAGGTCTGGTTGGGGACCATGGAGGAAAAACCAGGGGTTATCACGACTACCATGAGGATTGATCACAAACTTGGGGAAAAATCCATAACAAGCCCAACTCAGAGCCAAAGGGTTAAGCTCCCCATAGGAAGAGGTAAGCAAAGTCAAACAAATCAATAGTGGCTGTATTGACTTGACAGGTGTGATCAATCATGTGCAGGCAGGTCTTAAGTGTTCAATAGATGGATGTCAAAAGGTAGCAGACAGTTCGGCTTGACTGCTGACATTTCTGACACGGTAAGTAGTCAAAGGTCCGACATCGGCATAAATCCAGATCTTGTTGAAACCCTGTCAACAATCATCAAGTCTGGAATCAACATTTACATTATTGTAATGATGGTTATGTGTTGGAATCTCTGTTCACGATGCAGAGTATCTTATAGATATTAGTCTGTGCTGGTTTTAATGGATCAACATCCTGTGGCCAAATTCAGTTCAGACCTTTCAGCAACATCACAGCTTTCAGAAATGGGAGTTGTTCCACCATCTACAAAAGAATGAAACATCTTTATTGTGTTTCTAGTGCTTGCTTCCCACAGACTTTGAACTAGTCATTAAAGTAGTTCCATGACACTGAGAAGATTAAACGGAGAATAAAGCTTTAAAATTGGTTGTGCACTCTGTTCTGGATAGATAAAAGCTTTTTTTAAGGAATGTGTTGTTGTTGAGCGCATGGGGGGGGGGGGGGGGGGGGGGGGGGGGGGGGGG
>JAVQJL010000692.1:0-43276 GCA_036024295.1 Nannoperca obscura
CTACCAATAAGAGGGGAGGGTATGTTGATGCCAACCAATAAGATGGAAGCCTTAAGGTCCAAACGTGTTAAGACGCACGTCAAAGTAGAGGTTTTGGTCCATTTGGCCTTCCATAGTAATGCGCCGTCTCATAGTGGAGCAGCATGGCAATCCACTGAACCAAGCAGAGCTATACAACAAAGAAATACTTCTGCCTTATTAAATGGATTAAAGTCAGCCAGTCAAATAGTCACAGGTGGGGCTTTGACTAGAAGTTCTGACTCACTATGAGATTTCAGTTTTAATTTCTAATCTTTTCTTCCTGGTGGGAAATGTCTTCAACGTAAGTAGGATAATATGAGTGGGCCTACACACTTTTTATAATTATTATGACGGAAATGTATACTTTTTAATTTGAATAATCATTCAGCAACGTGTGGAGGTGCACATAAACAGTAAGCTAATATAACTAGATGGGCTGATATATGTAGGTGTTATACCAACTTCTGGAACAGCCGTGTATCTACATATCTGTCTCTCTAACGCTCTCATTCCGTCATAAGCATGCTATTACATTACAAGTACGCATTTTGTTCCCTTTATTATTATATAATTATTAGTGTTTCATCAGCCCTGTGTGTGGAGGGTTCAGTGCTGTCACGCTGCCACTGATTACACATGAAGGTGAGCTGACACTGAACGCGCCTGCAATAAAAAACACAACGGCTTTGTAAATGATCAGTGTTAGGTTCAGGGTCGACAACAGTCCTCTTCCAAGCTGAGTAGAAAGAGTCTTCTCCCGCCCTCCCCTTCAGTTCACTGTTGAAATCATCGGAATGATTCAGGTCGCCATGTCACTACTGTTCTGCAGATGATGGCATTTATTCTGGTGAATGACGTGAACTTGCCACACGATGGCACCATCTACTCGTGTGCTACAGCCGGACTACACCGGCAGGGGTTTGGACAGGTGTTAAGTCCCCCTGCCAGATTCCGTATCCCCTGTCCACGGTACAGCGCGTTCATTCGACAAGAGTTGAGCCACGACACTTGCTCGAAAATGGAGCTGACTTACATTACTTTGTCATCATGTTAGTATTTGAGAAGCTAGATCCAGTCCCATTATAATTAACTATATAATTATAACATGTATCCAAGACATCTATATATGTCACATCACAACTAATAACCATGGTGATTTTGAAGAGGTTTCCTCTTTCCTAGCCAAAGTTATAGAGGGGATACTTTCTGTGGCAGAAAAAGTATCCCCCCTCTATAATACACAGATGGATACAGGGGATACAGAATATGTATCTTAACTTGGCACGACACCTGTCGTAAGGATTTTCATTATATTATGCTGTTTTTTAAAATTCCTGTATGAGAAACGACGTATTCCCAGTGGTCTGATGGGATCCAACAGACTTGACCTGCACTGGATAAAACTGTTAACTCTTTTTTTTTTTCAAGGATTTCCACAACCAGGCAGACACAGTTGGATCCATGTCCCTGTCATCAGACACATTTATCGTACCCGCAGTTAAAAACGCACATTTGTCACAGAAAAACCCAGCATGTGTTTATTTTGTATTCTTTTGAAACCAAACGTCTCCACCGCACAAACTACGCAGTATAAAAGTTGTGATGGTGACAGAACGTGAGGCGCATCGGGATGCTAAACGGCACTGTAAGAAGTGAATTTCTCCATCTGTGGCCACGTTCAGCACATGCTCACAGCCTCCATCCCTTTATGGTTTGACAACGAAAAAAAGTTTCCTGTCAGTCGGTTAAAATTCATTGTTGCCTGTCCAGCCAATCATAGTTTTTGACGACACAAAAGAGGCTAAAGTTGGAGTATAAAAAGGTGTGCGCTAATAAAGTATGATGCCTATCAGTGTGGGACATTAATCCAAACCCCAGTCCAGTCGACAATCAGGTCCAGCACACACCAAGGGATCGTTTTGTAAACCAGACTTCACACCTTAGAGACAATGCCTCTGTCTCAGATTGTGCTGTATGTTAGCCTGCTGATTGCTTTGGGTCCAGTCGTTTTGAGTGACCAAGAAACGCACCAGCAGCCCTCCGCCACCAGCCCGGAGGACACGGAGCAGTGCGCTACCTGCGAGGTCCGGCAGCAGATTAAAACTATGCGATTAAACGCCATAAAATCTCAGATTTTGAGCAAGCTGCGAATGAAAGAAGCTCCCAATATCAGCCGAGACATAGTGAAGCAGCTCCTGCCAAAAGCGCCACCGCTGCAGCAGCTTCTCGACCAGTACGACGTGCTGGGAGATGACAACAAGGATGTGGTTATGGAGCAGGACGATGAGCATGCCATCACCGAGACAATAATGATGATGGCCTCTGAACGTAAGTTTCTATTTCGATTTGTTAGTTGTTTTTTTGCATGATGAAGTGTGCGCTCGCACGTCTCCAAAATAGTGTTTACGCACGGGGCAGAGCGCACGGGAGACCCTTTATTTTTATAACACGTAGCGTTACCTGCGTTTTGAGTTTTGATATTGGAAATGTCGATATACCAACATGACCAAGATTTAAAACACAATATGGGTCGGTCATTACGTTATCTAAACTTTATTAGCCCACTTCCACAGATACAATGTCGTGTCAGATTGGTTTATTTCTGTCTGTATATTTCAATCGCACATGGTCAGTATATGAACCAGAACGTAGAGAACCATGTCTTCCCCTGTCTCTCTCCAGCCGAGTCAATCGTCCAAGTGGATGGGGAACCAAAGTGCTGCTTTTTCTCTTTCACACAAAAGTTCCAAGCCAGTCGCATAGTCCGCGCTCAGCTCTGGGTGCATCTGCGCCCGTCGGACGAGGCGACCACGGTGTTCCTGCAGATCTCCCGCCTGATGCCGGTCACAGACGGGAGCAGGCATATACGCATCCGCTCCCTGAAGATCGACGTGAACGCCGGGCTCAGCTCCTGGCAAAGTATAGACGTCAAACAAGTGTTGACTGTGTGGCTACGGCAGCCCGAGACCAACTGGGGCATCGAGATTAACGCCTTCGATTCGAGGGGAAATGACTTGGCCGTGACCTCCGCAGAGCCTGGAGAGGAAGGCCTGGTGAGCCGAGCCTTTATTTCACACTACACTGAAACGTATATGGTCACGTTTTTACTTTAAGTGATACCTAGCAGTTTATTTCACCAGTAAACGTACAGGAGTGAACACAGACACAGTATTTACTGCAGCAGCTGGACTCCTGTCCTAATCAATGTGACTATAAGTGGACCATCCTGTCAGAAACAAAACATATTTATTATACGTCCATCTTTTGATTTGGTCACAAAAAGCATGTTGGATTTTCTGTTGTACTGTCTTGTGATTTTAGCTTTGGGCTTCCAGATTTTTAGTGTGCAGAGAGGCTTTGCAGAGTCAGCAGGCGGTTAAACATTCTGCATTCACTGCTGGAAGAGGGAATCAAGATTTAAGACCTTTGAAAGCTGTTAATCAACAGACTCCATGTAGGTGCACACCTGCATTTGGACAAATGCCCGGTCCACAATATCCTTAAATCTTATTGCTTGATTACATAAAAGTTCACCTGCCCCACATTCCCTAAAGTATTCAAATCAGAGTAATTGACTACACACACACACACATACACACCCACACTTCTACTATCAATGACAAACACTTACTCAAATACTGGCACCAAACTCTGAGGCAATTAGAATACCTAGGCGGCTGTGGTTAACCAACCGTCAGATGATTTAATTTCTTTAAAAATCAAAGTTTCATAATATTATCGTGCCATGTTTGAAAACCAGCTGCCAAAGGTCGAGACACCGGATTAAAAGATGTAAACTGAACGCTGTCATCCGCCTCTGTTTGCAAAGCAGCAATTTTCAAAATATTCACGCGCGCCCTGTCATTGCAGCAACCGTTCATGGAGGTGAAGATCTCAGAGGGCCCCAAGCGTGCCAGGAGAGACTCGGGCCTGGACTGTGACGAGAACTCTCCAGAGTCCCGGTGCTGCCGCTATCCGCTCACAGTGGACTTTGAAGACTTTGGCTGGGACTGGATTATTGCCCCAAAGCGCTACAAGGCCAACTATTGCTCCGGGGAGTGTGAGTACATGCACTTGCAGAAGTACCCGCACACCCACCTGGTAAACAAGGCCAACCCCAGAGGGACCGCAGGCCCCTGCTGCACCCCCACCAAGATGTCGCCCATCAACATGCTCTACTTTAACCGAAAAGAGCAGATCATCTATGGCAAGATCCCTTCCATGGTAGTGGACCGGTGTGGATGCTCTTGAGTTGGGACGGAGAGCCTGGCGAGAGGGAAGGGATGACGGAGGGGCTGTCGCTCAGTCCGACCTCCAACTTCAGACTTTTGACACAACCAATCCACCAGTTCCAGTGCTTTCCTGCAGAACACGGTGCAATAGAACCAGAGTAGAGGCCACAAACAGCCCGACCTTCCCGCAGGGCAGTGCTTTCACAGCCGGCATAGCTCTTACTTTTCTTTCCTCCAGTGAAATCTTAGCCATAGAGGCTTGAAGTCAGATGGATGCAGGAACACACACACACACACACACACACACGCTGGACCTTGGAGTGAATGTAAACAGAGATAATTAAAGTTATTCAAAACCCCCCAAAAAATCCTTTGTCTCTGTGTTCTGCGCTTTGTCCATTTATACAAACATGCTGACAAATTATAATCGTACGCCATCCACTCTGCCCCGCTCCACTCCACTCGTAGCCAACATACAAGCTACTACACTTTTTGCTAAGCTATATGTTTGTGATAATCATTTTTCAAGTTATGTTTTCAGAGTGAAACCAGGAATCCTCATGGACTTTTTTGAAAGGGCTTGGAAAAACACAAATGGAGACTCTTTAGAGGGATGTTTCACACTGATAGAACATGTTTTAATACACATAGTTCATAAGAAGTGATGGAAAGATGAAAACTCAGCCACAAATTGCAACATTACAGGTCATTATCTTTCCTGTATTGGATCAAAATTTAAGTTCTAAATGTGTTGTTTGATTAACCATGCTGAGAATGTGTGACTAAAATAAAAAGTACGGGTGCACCACCCATACTTTTGCTGGTTGGTCACTCCTGAGATCCTATGGACACAAAAATGTTCCACCAGGGCGAAGTACCACTTTAGGTCTTGACAGGTCTTCATGTACTCCGTACATACACACAGTCATAATCTTCACTATCCAACTAAACAGCCTGACCTGCCCGATACACTTGAATTATTCTGATTGTAAATTCACATTACTGGACAGAAGGACTTGAACTGAAGGCACAATGAATGCAGCCTACAAATGAAAATGTGTTTAAGACAGAGAACATGGATTGTTGAAATGTATGAATGTTGAGATCATGCTTAAACTCTTGTCTTACAAACAACACAGTTTGCACTATGGCACACCAATAGAAGGAATTGGTTGCTACAAAAGTTGTAAAAACTGATTTTGATGTTTGCTAATTTGTATTGTATACATATGCCATTGTTTCCATTAGGAGTTGCCTTACTAAACCACTGTTGGTAAATGTATAAAACCACAATCTAGCAAGATAACAGATGTAATACAGCAACTCTATATACTTGTTTAACAAATAAAGTTTCTTGCTTGTTTGTTGAGTTCTGTCTGTTTGTGTAGTTTGTTTCTGCATTACTTTCAGACAGTATGTCCTACATTACACTTCACAAGAAGCAAGAATACATTTCTATAAATCTGAGCTTTAAGGCAGTTAAATGTATATTTAGTTCAGACTCATGTGAATTCCTTGAATACATGAAGGACACAATATCTTCTTGCATTAGATGTCTCAGTCATACACAATATGAAATCCACACTTGCAGCAAATTTCAAAGAGGTCATTGCAACCAAAACACAATTTTACTGCAGTCTACTAAAAGAATAAGGCTGAACATGCCTTTGTTTCCAGAGTGGCTTCAGAGACAGTTTAGTCATTCTGCAGCCTCAGTTATCGTATCTGAACTTGATGTTTCAATGTCAAAACACAACAGCCTGAACCTCAACATCGCAGCACACGTCACACTTCAGCAGCTGAGCATCTTTGTCTTCAACACATGGTGTAAACTGATAAGTTACACAGGCAATGTGTGAGTGTGTGCACTGGGTGCATCGGTGTGTGAGCTGACACACACACTCATGTCTACCTGACTACATCTGCACAATCCCATCACCATAAGCCTGTTTTATCACGAGAGTAATTTAGCCCAACTTCCCTGACTTCGCTTTTTTCCAGTGAAGGGATGTTGAAAGTATTGCAGTCTAATGAGAGGATGTGAACTCTGGTGCGCTCTGACAGCATGACCTATTCGACTGACGGCCTCATTGAGGCTTGACTTCCGCCCAGTAGAGGGCGAATTGAGCACTACCCCCGAGAGCCACTTCCTTTCCTGCTGAGAGCTGGAAAGGTGCCATGACGATCGGCCACAGCAGAGAGCAGACTACGGGTAGAGTGGATCCACAGAATTTTTTTTTCCCTAAGGGAAGGTTTTTAGATATTACCCTTCTCTGTTTGCTGGTGACTGGGGGAAAAGTTGAGAACAAGAGAGCACTCTTCAGAGAAAAGTAAAGGTTAAATACCAACTTCAATATGAGCTGGATTAATGACTTTAAATACAGCACAGGACAGAACCAATTTATAATCTGTATTCTCATCCTCATGTGTGTTCCTTCAACTGTTTCCATCTGCAGTTTGACATGGGCATGAATCTTCTATGAGCCTAATACTCCAATGGTTTACTTTCACATCATTAGTAAAGATGCATGTCCTATAAATGAGCAACTGAAGTATGAAAAGAGTATGACAATATTGTTGCTCCCAGGTCCCATGTATAAATGTCAGTTCAACTTTCATAGCTTAAAGTTTTCATTTTACACAACTTTGTGACTATTTAAATGTAAGGGTTTGAAGCATTTCTGCTTCTTTAAATGGTAACCATGAGCTGGAAAACAGAACTAGAGTAAAACAGGTTGAACATGATGAACCTATCGTTGTTTTCTTCACTTCAGCTTAAGGTTTACAGTTGTAAACAGCCTGCACCCGTTCTGATTCTGTGATGTTTATCATGCCCAGGTGCATCATTTCATTCACTTCTGTCCTGCAGTATTTGCTTCTGTCTGCTTGTTTCGAGCTACTTTGTGAACGGGAGCTGGGAAACGTTTTGACTGAGCATCGCTACATCTGTCAAAGAGTTGGGCCCTGGAGGACTGAATCCGCCAGCAACATTCCACCTCTGACAGGTGAGGAAGTGAGAGTGAGAGAACGGGAAGAAGAATGTTAGGGGGTAAAGGAGTAGTCCAAGGCAGCTGGAGACCCCGTTATTGGACAGGATTCTTGTTGTGTAAAGTTAATAGAATTTGAATGTATTCCTCTTCAAGTCCTCATTAATGAATGGTCATTAAATGATGCGTGATATAGCTGCTTAATAATGTTTGACAATAATATGAAAAGTAATTCTGGATAATGATGAAAAAATGTTTTGATTCACCCAAATCACAAAAAACACTGGTTTTCCTACTAATCTTTAGTGTATGGATAGTGAGGCCATAGGTTTGGATATATTTTTGAGAGATTTTAGATTTGTGATGCTGAAAGCATAAAAAAATATACATTAGAAAACTCTACAGCCACATCTCTTTCCAGAAAAAGTCTAATTCACAAACTTCACTGTCAACGTATTTCAGTTGGATCTATTCTCTACCAAAGGTAAAGATTGCAACTGTGAGTGGTTTTCCAGAGTAAACAGGACCTTGTTTCTGAAAAGACACACTGTTGTTGAGTTTTTGAAATGTAATCTTTTGATGGCCTGTTTTTGTGCTTTGAGCAACGTGCTAAAGTCAGCATGCTAACATGGTCACAATGAGAATGCTAACATGCTGATGTTTAGCAGGTATAATGTTTACCACAGTTATCATCTTAGTGTAGCATGAACATGCTATTAATGGTAATTGGCGCTAAACACAAAATACAGCTGAGGCTGCTGGTATCATCCATAGTTTGCTGGTATTTGTCCATAAACCAAAGTTTCGGACAAATTGAACTTTTTGTCCAGATTCATCCTGTGGTGAATGTCTGGACAAGTAAAAATCTGACCTGCTGGGAGGCGTTTGATAAAAAGTCAGAGGATCAACAAAGTTATTAGGATTCATGAAGATATTACTTCTAGAGGCCTTTCAAGGAATGTGGGGTATATGAATGAAGAGAAGTTGAGCGTGAACCTGGAGGTTGTATTCAGTTAACAAGGACTACAACAGATCACTTGTCTTCACTGGGTGAAAAGATAGTTTTTTTATAGGAGCTGTTAACTGAGCTGTTGAGTGGATTGTTATGTGATTATCAAATTACAGGGGACTTGAAAGTCCATTCCATTATTTGTTATGAGTTATGTACCATTATATTCACATGTTAACACTGGTGGTGTGCATACAACGATTAGATGTGAATTTATTTTTGCCTAAAGGTTTGGGACAACAGGTTTGAAGATTGTCGGCATCATGATTACCTGAGATGCATCAATTAAGGCTACACTACATTACCAAAGGAAAAACATTTTAATGAACATTCTACTCTACATTCAACATTCTACATGTCCTGTAAACTGTCCAGAGATAAAAATCTTCTATAGCAGCTACCATAGATACTGAATGTCATTTGGCTTTAAAAAGGCCCCAAGACAACATGGTTCAAGAGATGACAGATCAAGTTGTCAAATCACAAAGAGATTGAAGTGAATGTGTCCACAAGGTTGGACAGTATCATGAAATAAAACTAAACAAGGCTTACAGCAATAATACACTGAATATCTTTTATTACCCCTCCTACACAGTTTGAAAAGAAAGCTGCCACCTGTTTCCAGCTGTTGTGGATCACTACCATCAGGTCAGAGACTCAAAACTAAAGCCTCCACTGGTGGAAAAATCAGCCTGGTTCCAGACCACTAAATCACTGCCCACCCAACAGTCTGGGGTTTTGCCCATTGATGGCTTTTTGTTGGAAAAACAACTGACCCAATCAGAGCTTTGTAGGCAGGATTAAGAATGTCACCTTTCTACATAACTAGCTAGCTAGCTACCTACAACTAACTACATTCATAAAAAATAGCAACTGAAAATGGCCACAAAAAGTCAATTTAAAGAGATAACTCTTAATCTGTGTACTTCTTTGATCATCATGAAAAACGTTAACTGCTCCCTGCAACCACTAGCACAGCTAATGCGTCTACTGAAGATGATTCGATTCAATTCAATTCAATTTTCAGTTCAGATTATTTATATAGCACCATATCATAACAAAGTTATGTCATGGCACTTTTTCATATGGAGCAGGTCGAGACCAACTATTATATTTACAAAGACCCAACATTCCCACCATGAGCAAGCACTAGGCGACAATGGCAACATGTTTCTGTTGTGGTGGTTACCATAAGGTTTTAAACATAATGTGTGGCACTTTATAATAACAAATAAGTATAATTTATAATATATATTTTCGTCAGAATTGGTACATCTTTCCTCAACCTGGCTCATTAGATCGATACAGTGTAGACTGTTCCAGAATTATAGTTTAAGAAATAACCATTTAAACCAACACCACGTTACCAGGTAATTTTGTTAAGTTCAAGTAATTTGTTAAAAACAGTTTTATGTGACAACTTAGAGAGAAAAAAGTTAATGTTTTGCCACTAATTGTGTTAAAAATAAGCTTGTCTTATTCCATGTAAAACACATTGATCATGGTAATAGTACACAGTGTCCAATGTCCATCTGACCACTGACTGAAACAATGTGCCCCTGGGAAGCCACTTTATCTTTTGAGGGCAAGATGTTCAAGGTGCACTTTGTAACCACCTAAACAACCAGCAAAGTATGATCACCTCAGGCCAGATTGACAGGTTGTTTGTGAAAATCCCTCTTGGGTCTACGGAAAGCAATGAAAAGCAATAAAATCAGCCAGTCTGGGACACGATAAGGGCCAGATGGCCAGCTGCTGAATGCTACCTGTCTTCACTTCTCGAGTGATTTATCCTTTCCGTCTGCACTCCGCTTGCTTTTTCACTTAGGGATGAGGAATCACTATTCCTATCCCAAAACCGACAGTCACCTCTGGGAAGCTATCATATGATTAATTACTTTGTAAAGCTACTGGAAGTTTGGAGACAGGACAAATTTGGTGAACACTCCAGATATGTTTACAAAATTCCTCAATGTCAGTGTTTGTTTGTGAGGAGGGGTAAGGTGTTGACCAAAAAATGTGGCCGTAATCCATCCAAGGTCCAAGGCAGCGAAGCATTGTCTCTCTGGGGACGAAGGGTTGACAGTGATGAAGAATAGATGTTCCTCCAAGGAGACTAAGGGAGGGCAGATTATGGAAACCTCCTGTCTCCCGATGATATGCCTATGCTCTTAACACAGACGGATGTAGAGGAGTATCAGGTATGTGTCAAGAGGCCTGGATAAATTTTGACATCTCAGAAATAACATTTATGGTACATTTTTACAGATAACTGCGCACAATTAATTTTACAAGAAGCTCAGTTGAGTGACATTCATGCGGCCAGCAGGACTTTCCAGAATTAGGCCTTGGTGGATAAATCCAGGAGATAGTCTGAACACAGGCTTCAAATGTATTGATATGCGAGAAAATCCAACTTTCAAAAATGTTTCAATATGTTTATGGCATATTTAATTTTAAAAAATCAACAATGTCTAGGTTTGATTTGCTCAAAGTCTGAAAACAGTGCATGACCTAAAGGCTTGCATCTGAGGGAGATATTCCTTGAAAACAGATATCCCTTGAGATGGGCATCCGGAGCTATTCGCTATTTGTATTTGAATAACCTAAAATGTATCCCTAAAAATCGCATGTACTGGAATATAACTTCAAAACTTGCTGTGGGAATTGTTGACAAGTGATTAAAAATTAAAAAGAGTAGACTTGATGGCCCCATTGTGGATGCCCTTGACCCATGAAATTGAATGTGGTGTGGCTGTAAAATCTCCAACAGTTGAGAACCTGTGGCTTTTTAACACCCATCACATTAGTGTGTGCCTGAAGCCCGTAAAAAGAACTAAGTGGCTCTTCTGTGGTTGGCAGAAACGTGCACAGTCACAGCAAGGCACCACCACCAATTACCAGCTGAAAAACTAAAAACCTAGATGCAGCAAAGATTTTATAGCTGGTCCCATATGGACCATGGTATGGATAATGGGTTTAGGACGCTTGATTAAGTCCTTCTGTGAAGTTCGAGGTTGATGGTGAGTGTTGGGGTTTGGTGCCAGATTTAAAGACCTTTGTTTGTATCTGATTCAAAGATTCGTTGATGGCTGTTTTATAAAAATAAAAAAAAAAGACATATTTTAAAGATCTGTTTGTCAGTGTTTTTATATGAACAATAATTCAAATATCTACATCTAACGTGATGAAGGGGTCACTTGCTGTGTGCAACCTGCACACGGGAGACGTTTTTCTTGGCATTTGTGGAAATATGAAAATGCTAGATTTAAAGACATTGCTTGGTTAGTTATTATTTTTATATATTGAACTGTGCCCTGAAAATGTAATGATTTTTCTCATTTGATTATGACATTTAAAAGTGTTAAAATGTATGTATAAATGTATGTATTCATGCATTCCCAAAGGGATATAAAAATCCTTCTCCATCTAGTTTCACATTTCTAAACAGAAGCAGGTGTTGCATGTACCCAGTACTGGGAAAGGTACTCTATGTGACTACTTCTCATGACAGTTCCAAAAATAGTGCGGGAAAGGGGTTAAATATAGTTCACATAATTTTATTTTGGATTGGATGACTCTGTTAAAGTGCACTCTTACTTTTGGGTTGTGAGAGTGGGCAGTTGCTCTAGCTGCTGAATACAACCTGAGAAGCAGTAGCTCTGCACATTAGGGAAGTAATAGGAGAACGGATAACTATCTAGATGACGCTGTATGTGAAATGAGTATTCTTGCATCCAGGTTTGGATATCTTTGCATTACATTTTGCATGCATTCTAAAAACTGTTCCTTTCTTCCATTCTTCACATTGGGTTAATCCATGCAAACCACAAATTGGATGCAGAAAATGTCAAAAAGAAAGAAACAGGTGGTTTAAAAGACAGCTGGAAAAATGAACCGTTGCTGACCTTTTAAACAGTGTGGTCACATGGTCAAAAGATGATCATCAGTTAATCCTCCCCAATTACTCTGATATTCCCCTTGGGTGCCGAAGGCAGCCTGTACAGAGGAGATTCTGCTGCCGCACGCATTTCTGGACACAAGCAACTGAGGAGCACATATCCAACAGGGAGAAGTTTCAAACAAGAGTCCATGCAGGAGTGAGAGGCAAAAAGCAGAGGGGAGACGGGTGAAAGCAGGGACAGGGGTCCTCACTGGCATTTATCCCCTTCCCAGAGGCACTTTGCAGAGAGTTGGCCCTGCAGCAATGCTGAAGCCATCTGTGGGCTCTCTCAGCAGAAGCCACGTAAAACAAGACGTGTGCTGTGGTTTGACCTTTCACGGTCCTAACTATAATATTATCATAGGATGAGCGATCAGATTGCACTTCTCCCTGAGGTGCGATTCAGTATCCATATGAAAAGGCGATGAGTGAAAACCTCATGTGGCCATATGTATTCCTGTTCCAGTGTGGTGAAGTCCATGTTTCTGTCAAGACAAAACTGAATTTTCTCTAATGAAATCCATTGTTGAAATCTCACCACTTCACCACAAACACATCAGGCCTATAGAAAATGATTTTAAAAAATCAAAGTATAAAGAAAATCATATACTTTTTTACTTTAAACTTCTGTTTTAGTTATAGAGAAAAGACTAATTTGTTTCCCCACAGGAAACCCCAAGCAACACCTAACACCAGGATGATGGCGTAATAGACTAATGTCTTTAGGAAGTGGCACCACTACAAGTTAGCACAGTGTCAAGGATTTGCTAAACTTTGTGGTTGAAATTACAGCGCAAATCTCTGAAGCATTTAATTCAGCCAGGGATAATATACAACTATCTGTCAATACTAAAGGCCAGGCAGCTGGCTCTAATTGAGGGAAGAGAATTATGGGTAGAAGCTGGCACAGTGTACATCTCTGGCTTGGGGCTTGCCAATACCCTTTCCAGTGGTGCCACAATGATGCTTAGGGGTAGAATGATACACTGGCTGTTGGACAGAAGCCACGTTGGGGAGTCAGATGTCACTCTGCAGTTCGAAGACTGCTGTTGTTAATTGAAGAAAATGCAAACTATGCAAGAAAAGCAAAACACCAAAAATACAATTTATACAGGTGGAAATCTGCATATGGACCAGACTGGTATCACTGGTGTGGTGAACAAGAAGTTCGACTACCTTACAATGTACAACATAAACATTTCTCTCTTACTATGTCTCAATTTTATTGCACATCCTGGATCATCTTTAAGTGACTGCACTGAGGTTGAAACGTAACTTTTTTGTTGCAAGGAATCTTCTGATAAACACCACTGGATTTACTGTAGTTGCATCATCAACTGTCTTTTCAGGTGTCTTTCCTCCACACCTGCGAAAAAACATCTAAGTTTCATGTCAAAACTGAGATCGCTACTACTCCTAGGGGTAAGAAAGCTTTACCGGCTCTTTGTTCTCAACTTTTGGACACTAATTTAACAACACATTAGGGGAAGCCATGCAACATTAGATGCTAACAGAACTAAGAGATAACCTTTACTCATTAAGACATCAAGGGAATCTAACCTGCGTCCTTTCACCACAGCTAAACTCTATCTTTTGAAGCTCTGTAAAAATCAGAGGTCACATTCCAATCTGTGAATATATGAGAGAGAAATAAATTATTCACAAAATAAGCTACATGCTTGACCAAAGCACAAACTGTGGAAAAATAGGTTTATTTTTATGTTCTGTTTGTAACACAGTTAAACATCATTTGAGCAGAATGGAAACATATTAGGTAGCTTACATTGAGAATAATCAGCTGCACTAGAATGAGACAGCTGTGATTTTTCATACAGACGTCTACTTCTTACAGCTCTAAAGGCCTCAGCAGAGCTTTAGCTTCCTGGTCTGTAGACGGGATGTCAGACAGGTGTTGGAGAAATGGTCGTCCATGGATGCAGTTCTGGTTGCTCCCCCCAAGCTGCTGCTCCATCCGTAGAAGAGTTTCCTCCACATCTTCCCTGGATAAATTTGTAGGCAACTGACGGGCAAGTCGTACTGCTTCACCCTGCGGGGCAAAAGGCGCAATTCAGGTATTTAATCTTTAATAAAACACACAAAAGAAAACTCCACAGTAATGCCATTCTTTATCTCAGTTCATAGCATCTCTCACTTGGAGATAGTTTGTGACTTTAAGTGGCCGGCACTCTTGCACGCTGCTGGCCTTCCTGTGAAGAACTGCAGTCAGGATCTCCCTGAGGTCCTCCACCCCGAGGAAAGGCACGCAGTCTGCCATTGCTGTCACTTCCAGATGTCTCTCGGCTGATGTGAGGCCTGGCCAAAACAAGCAGAAAACAAGGATTAATATACTCCAGACGCTACTACTATCTCCAGGAAAGAATAATAAATAAATATTGTGGTTTACGGCTGGACCGATGACCAAGTCAAACAAGCGAAGGGCCAAATGGAGTGTTAAATGACTAATAGAAGCCCCAGCAGACTGGAAGGAAGTTGTCTTGTAGGGTGGAAGAATGATGGCTTCTCATTTCATGAGGAAATTCTGCAAATCATGCACAATCTATATTTCTGATACAAGGTACGAAAAACCTGGAGAAGTGGAGACAGTTTTAATATTTCTTGAATATTCCTCTGCCCGTTGTGTTGCAAAATGCATTTGTTATTAAACATGTATGTAGAGGGCAACAACTGACAGGAGCAAGTCTCCTTATTGTAACAACAGCAAATAGATTTTATTCAAAAAGGCCACCAATTTTTCAATTTTAAAATGACAGCATCTGCAAATCACATTGTACCCACGTTTTGAAAAATAAACACATTTTAAACAATCCAATAAACATAATAAACATAAACATGAGATGTTAAGCAGAGATTGTGCAATGAAGCTGTCTTATATATGCCGCCAACTTCAGTCCCATGCACACCCACCGAGGCTGGCAGTGCCAAATGAAAATTCCTAGAATTTCTTAAAGGGCAACCATTCTCATCACCTGCACACTAGGGTACAAACCTACTGTGAGACCACTCTGTCGGGCACAGAGCCAATGTCAACTGAGGTGAACCATTCCAGCAACAAAAACAACCCACAGGCCACTGTATACCCTCTGCAAGCGGACAGAGAAGTCATGTCACGAGAATGGTGGAGGAGTTTAGTTACAAGTCTTCTGCTTGTGACTTCATTTATTACACTGCATACATGGTTAAACTACACTGAGTTATTAGAACAATCTGTCAATATAAGAACCACATGATCTCCTTAAAACAACTGAGAAAATGTATCAATTCTTTACACCTAACACAAGCTGCACTTTACTAACTGGTTGTTTACAGTGCCCAGATGATAAGTTAATAGGACCTATTCTCAGTGTGTTAATTGTTGAACTATGGGTTAGGGTTGTACCTGTGTGGGAATAATGATGCTCAATGTACATATACCGTATGATTAAGTTGTCATAATGTATCGAGGTTAGTATTAAACTTATCATCTATTATAAGAAAATGTTTTAATTACAAAAAAATGTTGTTTGGCTTTATATCTCAGTTCTTTCATGATTTACAACTGTTCTATTTCATCATTTGTTGTATTTCATAATTGAAAGATTTGTTGGAGGAATGGGAATATTTTGTTTTTATCCACAACTAATCCGATACACAGAAACTCTGTCTGAAATAATTGCCTGTAATCCAGTTACTCGGGACTGTAAGTTTGACATTTGTAAGTGACTGATGAACTATGGCATTAATGATGGCAAACAGCTCCAACATTTGTTAAATAAAACTAGGTGATCCATGAGACCTTTAAACAGCGTGATTCAAAAAATAAGAAAGACTTGTTTGCTGATTGGTTGTGTGTGTTGGAGACTTCTATGATGTACTATGGTGCCTATTAGTACTACTTTGTTCTGTCATATTCGACTTCTCTAATACAACAGCGCTACGGTCTGAAATTGTATTTACAATGTACCTGGAGTGAGTTGGATTTTAAACCCATTAGCCACAAGCCTTGGATCAGAGAAGAGGGCCCCTCCGTTGAGGTCAGGGCTTTGTTTCTCCATGTTGCACAAAGCCTCAGTGTATTCAGCTCCCCCTAGACTTCTGAAAAGAGACAAGGAGATGTTTACCATTCAATAAGAGTGTATTTTAAGACATTAGATAAGCCTTAATAAAAACCAAGGATTAAGATTTGTTTGTCTTAAAAAGAATCTCAAACATATATGTATGTAAAGAAGTTGGATGAGTGTGCAGTTTTCCAGATTTTGCTGGTGAGAATTGAGTGATACATTACCCATCTGTTAACTGTATAGGGTTCTGCAGACTCACTGCTGGAAGTATATTATTCTCTAGAAGTCTCTTAAACAGCAAGGCTTCCTCCACTCGAAATGGGTTTAATAGCATGAGCCTCTGACCACATAAAATGACCCAGGCACTCTGAGAGGCCAGCCGGTTTACAAGACAGAGGCCCCGTGGCACTGCGCTCCTCCGGGATGAAAGACGCTGAAGCTGCAGCCGAAGGGCAGCCACGCTGCAGGGGAGGGGCTGCGAGGGCTTAGGCGCAGGGTCCCTCGTCTTCTTTTGGGGCTGTGCAGAGAAGAGCTCATCCAGCAGCTGCTGGTTGGACAGTGGAGCTTTGCGTTTCTGGCTCTGTGCACGGCCCCTTGGGGTGCTCACACTCGTCTCTCTGGGGCCTTCAGCACAGGCCAGATTGGTCCTTTGGTCGTGGTGTTTCACGTGTTTCTTTGCCTTCTCCTCATACCTGCAAAGTTCAACCAAGTCTTTTAGAGTTACAGTAGTGACAACCCTCTATGGTATTAAATCCCAGCATGCACTGGTTTGGTGATAGGTAGACCGAAATATGCCCAAGTCTAGGTTTAAACTAGACTAAAATAAAGAAGTACTCTGCTGATTTTACAGCTGAAGTTCAGAAATGCTGTTAAAATAAGAGCAATATGTTACCGAACGCCTAAATCACTAAAGACCTCTAACAGGTCTGGCAAATCTTGCTTTTATCTAGTTTTATATACAACTTGCAGGTTTCATTTCTTCTATGTAGCATAGCTGCGAAGCATCTTTTGTTGTCTACTTAGAACATATTACAGTAAGTTCCAAAATTTGAAAGTAGACACTGAGTGCCACCTTGTTCCCACTATACATGCAGGGACCTTGTTGAGAATTTGATATATAACGTATATAGAGTGCTTTCCTTAGCAAAACACTTATTTGCCAACTCATGTTTCCATAGATCTTCATATGTTAAGCATTAGAGCTTCCACTTCAGCACCCCATTATTAAAAGAACCTGTTTTGTGAACTTGTGTAAGTGTAATTCCTAGAAGTGGTGCGCCACTTTAGAGTGGCGCTGAGAGGAGCCAAGTCCTTGCCACATCTCATGTTTAAGACAGCAGTACAGCAGGGCAGGATTCTAAACAGATGTCTTTTTCCATACGCTCGTTCATATCTTATATAAGGCCCCAAGTACTGCTGATACACATTTTCCAACTTTCAATTATTTTAAATTGGTATGCACTGCAGTAATCTAACATAAGTGGGTTGAACGCTTGTTATTCCATGATGCTACTAGCTGAGTACCTCAGTGGATAGAGAACAGTAGGGAGTCCAGCAAGTACTTTCTTTTACTGACCTGTCCGGGAGCATCTGGACCCTTTTAGAAGTTACTAATGACTGTGTGACAAGATTAACCTCTCTTCCTATTATCCAACTGGTTTCGACACAATCAATCAATTGGAAACACTGCTCATGCCTGTGCTTTCTGACCTGCTAATAATAGCACCATGTTTTTAATATTTTGTGTGCTTAGATCTCAGACTTGAATCACAAGCAACACTATTCTACCAAAAATTTTCTTTGTATGTTTGTTTTGTACCACACACACACACACACACACACACACACTAATGTAAATCCTTTGACTCTGAGGGAACCGGGGTCAAACACACTCATTACCACCATCTGTTCTTGACTAGTGTGTCACTCCTTATACCACTTGTGAAGAAAGTGTAGGTGATATTTTAAATGGACATTGAAAAAGAACATTTATATATTACATTTATGTTGTTTTTTTATTATTAAAAACCAGGAAATATCATCATAGTTCATATCCGTGAACCTAAATCTTGTCACAGTGTCACAATGTTGGTATGTTGGAAACAAAGACAATCTCAGTGGGTTTAGTTTTAAATGGATGTTGAATAAACTCTGCAACAAATGCGAGACAGTTCTCTGGATAGATGGCACACTTTGGAAACAGAGGACTTTTCCCTGTTAGTGATTCCTGTTGTACTGCGGAAAATGTCATCAGACACAGTTGTCTGGAAATTATAAACACAGCTCATATCGACACAATTTCCAGACTAGGCCTTTCACGTGCAAATGGAAGGTCACACCCCCTCTCTGCCTTGCAAATAACAAGAAATGGAAACAACTGCTTGGAAAGGTGAAGATCTGGAAACTCACTTCTTACGGTCTTCCTCCCTCAGATTTTTCCACCTCTCGTGAATGGCGGCGCTGATATCTTGCAGGCTGGCTGCGGGTTTCTCCCTGAGGACCTCGGCTCTGGCCTCCTTCTCGAACAGGGCAGCGGGAGACAGTGGTGCCCTCATGGCACGGTTGCTGATCAGGTCGTAGGCCGTCAGGGCAGCCCGCTTCTCTGTTATGGTGTTGAGCATCTTTTTGTTCGAGCTGCCGGGACTCTTGATCTCATCTGAGTCAGAAAGATTGCTCTTTGAGTGTTGATGGATTTTGATGGGCTGCAGGGGTTCTCGTGACAAAGGGTCTGTCAAAGCCGTCCCCCGGCTCCAGTCCTCAGCTGATAGCCAGTCTTTGCTTGTGTCTGCACCTGACACAGCATTGTCTTGCAGTCTCTTGGGAGACTTGCTTGCTGACTCGGTTTCTGCTGTGTGAGTACTGCTCTGAGCTGTTTCATCATCATAGAGAGAAAAGTTAGACTCAAGCCCAACTGGGATCTTGTTGACAAACCAGTCCTCCGCTACAGAGGATGAGGAGCTGCTGTTTGAGGTCTGGCGGTCCAGTGAAGCATCAGTGCTTAATGCTGTTGACAGAGCTGTGTCACCATGTTTAAGAGCATGTTTGAGGATGTTACTATCGAGGTTGTTGAGACTGTCATCCCTCTCAGCACTTTGCTCATTGTCCGGTGGTGAAGCATCAGTCTGCAAAGGACTAGACAGGGAGGGAGACGTTTCATGGCCGAGCTGCTTTTCAGCTGGGGGGGCACCACACGGCCGATAGCCATAGAGAGAAACCAGAAATGCATCTACTGCGGTCAGCACAGCCTCCTACATTTCAGACAGATGATAAAAAATAAAGTGACAGAATACCGAATTTTAATTTCAAGGCTAGGGTTTTGGTTTTATTCCCCCCAATGAAGAGCAAGGCTGGATCATGAAATGATCCCTGCATCTGACCAAATATACAACACATTTACTCATTTGGCTGGAAGAGCACAGCTACCTTGTCATGAAGAAGAACCTGGGTCTTGTCCGGTGTCAGATTGACGTCGACAGCGGAGGGTGAAACTGTAATTTTAAGCATGAGGGTGGGATAGCGGTTTCGGGCTGGCTCATCCGGATACTGAGCTGTGTAGTGTTGACGCAACAACTGATGATCCGTCACGCGATCCAACCAGGGTAAAGTTGGAAGGTAAAAATAAAATGAAAGAATGGTGTTAGATACAAGTGTTACAGTATAAAAAGCATCCCTTGTATAAACTCCAAAACAACTCTACCTTCATTATGTCTTTTTGGTGTACAGGCCGGTTGTTGACAAATAGAAATGTTTTGTCAGGGTTAGATGAGCTTGTAGAAGAGTAATCCGCCCCAGGCTTTGGAAAAAAGCCATCTAAAACAATCTGAAGGAAATAAAAAGGAATAATAATCTGACACAAGATAAGCACAAAGTAGGCGTCATACATGAACTATGTACAATAAGGAAAATTTGGCATTTGGCAAGGGTGTTTCTCAAATGAGACCTTCATGCTTAGGCAAACATTTTCAAATTGGCATGCTCAGCAGCCGGCTGCGGCAGGGCGGAACTGTGTAACTACTAGTTCTGAAACCTGGACATTACATAAACTTTACTATCATCTCATTTTCAATTAGGATGGCATGACTGATCCATTCCACTGACAGCACAGCTGCAGAGCTGCTCAGCTGGGAATGAGGCCATTAATTCTGCTCAGCACTGGTCCCAGCAGAGCGTGCATATGCTGCCACAGCATAATGAGGAGGAGGAGTAAAGCTACAGTTTCTACTCATTTCATCAACTCCTTACTATTACACTGATGTGTAAATATCAAACTTCATTTCACTGGAAACACTGCAACAATCAGGAAAGAGAGGCAGTGAGACACCTGGTTTGTTGGTTCCTCTCAAGAGACTCAACATGCAGCCTCCACTGTGAACATGCCCAACCAGCTGGGGTTGACAATTTGTTATTAAAATTTGTATCATATAGGATGACCTTTCACCTAAAATCAGGCCAGAGGCAGTTCTCAGGAGCTGAACTGAACAATTGTACTTAAACCTCCATTATAAACATAGGCGTGTGAGAAGTTATAGAAAGCTATTAATGTTCTACAGATTGCAAGTGAAATAGCTATGCTTTTTTTCCACATGGCCGCAGGCTCATAATTAGCAGCCACGCAGGCCAATGAAGTTAATGAATGAACTGCTGTTTCAGGTCGGGGCACATATGCTTCTCTCTGTTTCTGCTCATTAGGGTCACTTTATGAGAGCACAAATGGCACCTCTGGCCCTAAAGGGCTGCGGCAATGTGCAGTCATGCTGCCAAAAACCAGTGTCACATTTTGTTCTGCAGAGGAATAGCTCTTACGACTCTCCCTGAGCGCGGCCCCGGTGGAATTGTCAACCTGGTTCCCTTGATCACAAAGTCTCTGTCTTTGGGACAAACGGCAGAAGCCTTTTCTTTCATTGCTACAGGGAGTAAGAGGACAAGGTGAAAGGTTGTTCTCATAACTGGGCACCAAAGTGCAGCAGCAAAATAACAACAACAAGGAAGAAAATGAGAGAGAAACAGGGGGAAAAGGGCTGCTCCATATCTGTCGGACTAGATTAGTTGGGAACCTGGCAGCAGGTACGAGCCACATGACACCTACCGTGACCAAGCAGAAAGTTACTGCTCGGCAGTAATTAAATTACGATCAGCACAGCAAAGCTTAGCTAACATAAAGCACTCGCTCTTCATCAGGAAAGAACTCGGGAGAAAAGGGCAAGGGAATAGTTGGCCGGCCACCAACTGACCACATTTGCTGGCTTCAGACCAGGCCTTCATGATGAGGTTATGAGCTCACAGTCAAGTATAACGTGCTCTCATTCGCTCTGCAAAACGTATCCATCTTAACTAGGCATTTTATGTAACGGACCTTTCTAAAACAAGCTAAACAAATAAGACAATGAGCCACTGTCATTTATTTCAAATGTAGATCAACTCATTTCAACCTTTTCTTTTCTTAGTTTTTTAGCACTAGAGTCACACAAAGTCAAAGGCACTGACGTCAGAGAATTCCTGAAACAACTAATTATTATTTCTACCACATGTCACCATGTTAGATTTGATTTGAATTTGGACTGAAAATAAGAGTTTTTAAGGGGGCAGGTGTGTGTCTCAGATGAACTGCCATGGCTCCACAAAGAAGGGCGAAGGGCAAAGGGATGGGAGCCACAGCGTGAGAGCAAAGCGCGCAAACTGTGTGCACGAGGCCGGAGAGTTAGCACGCGGCTCTGTGCCAGCTCAGGCCATCAGAGCGCAACGCACTCCACGCAGTCCCTTCACATTCACGCCATCATTTGTTACAACGCTCAAAGGTGACTTTGTTCAGCTGACCACTGGTCCATGTGAAACTATAAAAATAACAGTCGACCATGAAACCAGAAACCTATAAACACTGTGAAATAAAGCAACATCATTGTTTTATGCTTTGTGCCGTCAGACAGGTTTCAAACCGACTCATCTAAAATGTGAAATTATTTTTTTTCTAATGCGCATACATTTCTGCCAGCA
Source organism: Nannoperca obscura (assembly GCA_036024295.1). NCBI lineage: Eukaryota > Metazoa > Chordata > Actinopteri > Centrarchiformes > Percichthyidae > Nannoperca > Nannoperca obscura. The sequence continues at coordinate 22,242 of JAVQJL010000692.1, forward strand.
ATGTCAGTGTGTGTGAAAACTGTAACAGACATACTCCGGTATCCTCTCTAAACCTGAGTGTCATTATTACACAGAATTGCTCAATTTCACTCTCATTGCTGTATTTTTCCCCTCAACTAACCTCTGGTTGCTCTTGGCGATGGTGGCAAGGTAGCAGGTGGGCAACAGCACTGGACCCCAGCGTAGCAAGGAGGGCGCTTCTGTGATCGGCCACCTTGGCCTTTTGCCAAACCACCACCTGCAACAATATGACACCAGTTGACTTCCAAAGAGTCCGCATCAGGCAAATCACACTGCATAAACACCTGTCAAGATAGTAACTGGGCCACGCAGCCGCCAACATATCTGCAGTTCATACATTCTGTTTCTGTCAAGAGATTCAGCAAGAGACTGCAGCTGTAATGTTCAAAACGCTGCTTCATCAGTCTGTGAACATTTAGGACAAGGAACATAAAAGAGATGGAAGTTAAAAATTTAAATGAATGGGTATTTAAATTAACATTAAAAAAGAAATCATGCCATTATTTCGTATGTTAAGGCAGTATTTCAACTTCAACTGTATTGTGGACTTGATCAGTCCACAATACAGAATCAGACAATGCATCTAAATTTGAAAAATGTAGACTCTACGGAGACACAAGACAGATCAGACTAGATCAGGATTCAGTTTAAACCTGCTGGACCTGAGTAGTTGTCACATATAGCATCTTGAAGTTGAAACCTGCTGTGAAAATTGTTGACACAATGCAATATTAAATCTTGGGGACTCAGGGCCCAAAAACATTTAGATCAACAAATCATGGTACATTTAAAGGACATTTATTATCTGAAGTCAGGATTATTTTCCAACTGATTTATTTATCTCACTTTAGGATTATGTAAAATCTGAAAATTGTTTAGGTACAAAATATGTTGACACCCATGAGTGGGCTTGTAGTTTGTGTCCACCAGTGAATATATCTCCAGGGTGTTGATTTCTAAAAGCATGCACCCTGTTGCAGGGCATGTCTCAGCTATTAAAGACGCAATTTGGCACATGCAAACGGATCGCTCCTGTAAACAGTTCTTGAAGAAGCTGTGAAACATGACACAGGTTGAAAAGCAGAGCTGGAGGTAAACGATAGGAGCAACTGAGTGCTGACTGTACAAAATGGGTTCACTAGCCTCCCGACAACCTCGAAACTGACTTCTATGAAAGTTATATGGTGGTCGTGTGGCCCCTCTGTGACCCGCGCCACCTATATACTTTCTGTGTACAAACTGGCTGCAGTCTGAAACTGAATCTGGGGTTAAGTCCGCAGCTGTGTTCAGCAACTTACTCAGGCGTCATAATCAACCGAATCAGAGTTCACAGTCAGCCATATTTGTGTTTGGGGCACCTGACAGTTACGCTTAGCTGTGGAGGGGAAGGGCATAAGGGATGGAAAGGTCTTATTGCTAAATAATTCCACTGCTGGAATCTAATCTAATGTTAAGTAATGGAACGACCCAAAAGAACAGGCTTCTTTTATTGTGCACACCAAAAGTATGCAACCCTGCACAACCCAGGAGACAGGTCATAAACAACCAGTCTGAAAACATGCTAAGAAAATGTTATTCATGCAACCTCAATTTGATGACAATTAATGACAGATGTTTCACTCAATAACAAATGATGATTCATCTTTTTAAAGTTGAGCCAGTACAACTGGACATTGTGGACTGTGATGCATTGTTTTGGTATGTGTGTTGGTTGTACCTCACCCGACAGTCAAGTGGTTATTTGACCGTATCCACCTGCTAATGGACTTTTACACTTTTTCTTTATTTTTCTTTTTTTTTTAGCAATTTACATTCTTTGTGGAGTCATGGTGAGCGGAGGTGACATGGTAAGGGATCTGACTAGGCATTTTATTTGTTTAAGACAATTTACTGCACATTAGTCTTGTGTAGGGTCATCCTTATCAACCCTACAGTGTCAGAGTACATACTGATGTTTTATTTTAAATGTTTCTAAAAGAATTCGTTGTTCCGTCAACAGCTGCAAGCTTTGCAAGCCCAAACCATGATGCTCACTCCACCATGACCTTTTATCCATAGTACGTGTGTTTTCCCTCTAAATACTGCTCTGTCTTTTTGCCAGTGCTTCACAGCATATTGTTTGGTTTTGCTTTTGCACAGTATTGTTTCAGTAGCATTGTGCAGTCAGCAATATGAATCATTACCTCCTCCTTGAGCAGCTCTCTCATTCAATGTTTTCCTTGTTGTGCTAAAATTGCATTCAAGCACTGTCAGTCTTTGGAGAGGGTTTGTTGTTCTCACCCAAACCTTTCAAAAGAACAGGGGACCTTTAAGCCACATCTGAATGTCATTTCAGTACATTGGTTAAATAGCAATCAGCCTCTGTCATACATGTCTTTGTCCTTGAAGTGTCCTTAATAAATACTACTGTAGTGCAGAACATGGTGGAAAAATAAATGAGAATTGATTGATTAGTTGATCCATTTTGATAATCAATGAATTATTTAAGGCATTTATCAAGTAAAAATGCTAAACATTCTCTGGTTTCAGCTTCGCCAATGTGAGGATTTGCTGCTTTCCTCAGTTTGATATTGTTAATTCCGTATGTTTGGGTTTTGGAATATGGGTCAGACAAAACAAGCTATTTATAGATGGGAAATTGTGATAGGGATTTTCCTGACATTGTGTAGATTAATAGAATAAATTGTCAACAGATTGGATTGATCAGAAATGAAAATAATTGTCAGTTGCAGCCATAATAAAACATTTAAAATTATAAGTGTGTTCACTGTTCAGGTGAGGTTCTATGTTTTGAGGGTATCAATATTTCCATCGTTCAGCTTCAGTCCCAGTTTAAAAGCTGTATCAGTATTTTTGTAATAGGTCTGACAAATGCCTGCTTTATGCAAAGTGCTTGCATAACAATGAGCTATTTAGAAGCTTCTTCTTTGCATCCAAAAACTACTCAGTTAAATAGACGTATGTGGCAATTTTGGTGATCTGTTAACTTTTATCAAACCAAGCCAGCACAGAACCGCTAACCTCCCTCTAACAGGTTAGTCCGTCTGTCCTTGCCTGGCTTGATAAAAGGTTTAGTCTTTGTGTTTCTGAGGGACTTCTGCAAGCCAAATTAATATTTTCCATCACACATAACAATTTCATAACTCGCCCACTCGAATTAGCACTGACAACAAAACAACAGGAGGCTGGAGACAATTACTGTCTTCAGGAAGGTGTTTGATTAATAACTGACCTGCCAGCTCTTGAATATCCTTTGATTTGCACAAACAAAAGCTCTACTGTCAAAGGAAGCTGTGCACACCTTTCATAATATACATTTTACACTATTTCCCAATACAAATTAGTGAAATTTAGACAGGGACCTTGGGTAGACTAGTACAAGGTCTAGGCTTTTATGTCTTTTTCTCTCCTTCTATTTGTCATCATTTGTTGATTAAATGTCAGTGGATACAAATTATCCTTTGGCTCACTATAATTGTTAAAGCAAGTCATATGTTAAGTAAAATGCTCAATAAATATATAAGCAGTGCACTAAACCGTGATACAGTCTTGTTGTCTCCTGCAGCATGAATCTCTATGCAGATCATTTCTATTTTATATACAGCTGCACATGAATCAGAAGGAGGCAATTCTTTTTAAAAAGTGCTTTATAAATACTATATATTATTACTATTATTAGTAGCCCTAGGTGTAGTAACGATAGCAGTATTAAAATTTAGAGAAAATATGAACTTCATGGAATCAAAAGTTCCTTTTTTCTTCCTCTAAGATCTAATTGCAGTTCCTATGTGTATGCACTAATCTTATATAGTATGTACTCTTACATGGGTTCTCAGTGCTATTACACACATCAGTGTTGTCACACATATAACACTAGACTGCAAATGCATAGCACATTAACAAACACTTAAGTCGATTTGGAGCCAGTGATGTTGGGACAGTCATTTGAAGACTAATGAGGACACCCAGTGGTGGCTGTGTGTGGAGGACTACATGCTGGATGAGCAGGGATTGAAGTCACTTTTCAGGACTTTATTAAAACCTCAATCTCTTCTTTTCCCCATTGGTTAAGTTCTGTTGTAAAAATGTAAATCAATACTCCAGCCAAATTAATTTCCTTTAAGTATCATACACTTCACTGTAGACATGAAAGGTGACTATTTAAAGTGTCCTGCATGAAGACCAGCAGACTGACTTGTGTTTAATCAGCTTGAAGTATCTCTGTTTTAATGGACTCCAAGGGTGACGAGTTTTCACAGCAGACAAGAGGCACTGCCACTTTTCCCAGGTCTCCTCAATCATAACCCACTTTTCTGCTGTCTGTCTCTAAACACACAAGGCCATCATAGCTCTTGGCAGGACAACAGCATGACAAAGCACAGTACTTAGTTATATATCGTCATCATCAGACGGGACTTATACTGCAGGATTTGTTTGCCTTTTTTTCCAAAGTAAAAACTCCATTGTAACTGCCTTTATTTGTTTACATGTACCAAACTACTAACTTTTTACACTCACCTTGCAAGCCCACACGAGATTAGTGTTTGATGCTCAACAGAAATAAAACATCCTTTATAGTAATTTGAACTTTGCCTAAATTTAAGATTTGATCAGTAATCGTTGTTGATTGTAAATAATATATATTACACATATATTTGCATGCTGCTGACTGATAGCTGCCAGTTACATCTGGCATTATCTTCAGATTAGTCAGCAGTAAAATTAGTCAGAAAGCTTTTTCTTTACTAATTTCCATCTGGAAAAGGAGGAGGAGTTACTGACCTTGTTGTGAATGAGTGTGAGCCTCAAGTCTGGTTTTATAATGGCGTAGGCCATCAGCAGGTCCTGCACTTTCTTTAGTTCCTCCTTGCACTTCTTGCTAGAGGAGTAGTACTGCCGTCTCACTGGGAGATTCTTGAAAAGCTTCATTACGCTCACTGTTGTACCTGAACAACACAGAGAGCAGAGGTGGGCCAAAGCTGCAACAAGGCTGAAGGACTCGGGTAGACCAGATGTACCTGGTCACCACGGGGCCAAAACCTAATGATCAGGGTGTGTGTTATTCTGAAAGTCTTCGCAACAAACACCAATGTTACCTGTATCATTAAGAAGTATGCATACATAATCTCTTTAAGACCTGGACATCAGCAAATCAGTTTGTCTGTTTCAGTCACAATGACCAATTTGTTTACTGACATGCCTTTTGCAAACCAGTATCTGGGTCTATCATGGCAATGCATTTCCAGCTCCTCAGTGATAAAAGTGAAAACTGCTATCAGAGTATTTACAATGTCTCCATCTGTGACAACAACAACTTCAAACTTCCACTCTAACAGCAGTCTAACTAGCAGTCCTTGATCCTTGTCGCTCACTACACGACTGCCTGAGAGATCGGTGCCTTGCCTTGTCCTAAGTGAGATGGCTTCTGAGAGACAAGCTCCCCTGTGAAGTTAAGGCTGTACTGGGTGCTGATGTCATCCTCTGCTGTCTTTGTGATGACAGCCACCTGAAGGGAAACAGCACAATAAGACATCAGGTTGTCAACCACCCCACTTTATATACTGTAATAAACCAGGATGTATATTTCAATGCTAATATATACTGATAAATCAAATAGGCATGCTATCTGTAAAATACAAAAAATAAGTTTAGTGTATATACAACTTATAGTACAATATGTAGAACTTCTGTTAATTCGGTCCCATTTGCCTTTTTGTCTTGTGATGTAATAACTACAGTTGTTAAAGACTTCTCACCTCTGCCACGGCACAGATGGAGCCCAATGCCTCTCCGCGGAAGCCGTACGTCTCCAGTCGCTCCAGGTCCTCGTGGTTACAGATCTTTGAAGTGAAATGTCTCACGGCCATCACAGGAGTATCCACAGCTTTTATTCCATGGCCGTTATCACGCACTTCTATCCGGTCCAAACCGTAGTTCTCCTGCAATGTGGGATTCAAGACGTACATACTGTTGACATCAAACCGGGACTGTGAGGTGGGGAGATTTAAATGGCAATTGAAGCAACCTGCAGGATAAAAGTATAGTTTTTCTCTATTCATATATTTATAGAAAAGTGTTTATTCTCCCAATGCTTTATTTGGATATTTTACAAATGTTATTGTTCTATACAACAACAATATTGTTGCCAAATAGACAGGAAAACACCAACTGACAAGTGAGGTCATACTTTCCACTTCCACAGCATACTTACGTAATGCAGTTCTGAGATATACATATAATAAGTATCACCACCTTTATGTGTAAAGCCTAATGATGCTGTCTATATTGTTTTAGCTCTATTGAGACCAATTCTTCTATAGACAATTTCACTTTTTTAAATAAATACATTTCTGCTTCTTCCAAAGTGTGTAATTTAGGCAGTGTACCAGTTTTATATCAATGCTTGAAGCCCCAGCATCCAGGGAATTTTCCATCAATTCTTTCACAACATTCACCACAGAGGTGATAACCTGGGAGCTGGACAGCAGCCGCACAGTGTCTGCAGGCAGCTGATTCATGATTTATGGCACCTGCCGAAGAAAAGTCTGATTTTACTTCACACACTACAAAGCACTTTCATCAACCAGAACTTCAATGTAGAAACGAAGCCACAAAATTGAAGGAAATCACATTTAAACATATTCATGTCTGCCACTAAGTGGTACACATGTACATTACTAAGAAAAAGATATTTAACACTGCACATGGTCATTGTTAATGTTTTGAGAATAATGCTAAACCAGTTCCACCTGACTGTCCTGGCTGAAATACAGACACGGGCATGAGTGAGAGCCTTTTTTTAATTTTACAAATAAGAACTGTCACATATGAAAACCAACAGTTAACTTACAGAAATGTATCAAATTACACACTATTGATTACCCATTTGAAATTGCAAACACCAAGTCACCAAATACACCATGACACCTGATCAGAGAACGTTACTTTACCTGTTACGGTTATATTAGATTTGTAGCTACAGAGCGACAGACATTACATATGTCACGTCACTGACAGAACACTTATCTTCTTTCAGTTAAAACGCAATTTAGTCAGAAACTATTTTAACATATTAAAAGAGTAACGCCATGGCGCGGTGAACACCTCAATAATACAGTTGAAAGGGATTTCACAGTAGGTTGACTTTACTAACATAAGCTAACTGCTCTGCCATTTATTTGAGCTGCTTAGACTTGTTAGCTTACCATTAAAATCCAATTCAGTGTAAACTAACATCAAACTGGATATTAACGTGAATACATAGTAGAACACGACAGTTTAATACTGACTTGCAGGAGTCCTTCTGACGGCAGCCTCAGTTGAATCTTTCATAAACAACAGACACGAGCCATACGGCGGAAACGCGCTGATTCCCGCCCCTTCATTACATGGTGATTGGTTAGAAGTGACACGAGGGCGTTTTGAGAAAAAAACCCTGTACAATTTCCACCCTGAATTCAAGCTAACAGGTACAATTTTCTTGTCAGGCTTCTCAGAAACCCAGCTTTCGGTAGGATTGCCATACCAAAATCAAATACACTCAGACTCTAACCAACCCTAACTTTAAACACATGTAATCTAAATGTTAACATAACCACCAATTTCGTAGAACTTGCTGGGGGCAGGACATAGCCTGAGAAGTCAACATAGGGTACTAAAATCCTCTGACTCGGTGCCTTGAAACCACGTCTACTTCCGCCCGGGTCAGTCTACGACGTGCTGTCTACGCTTGTGAGCTGCACACATCAACAAGGAGATAAACAATTTCTCTCCATAGCAGTTGTTTCTATAAATACTGCCACTGCTCGCTACTACCTGTAAGTTTGCAACGCCGGGTGTGTTGTTGTTGTTTAATGTTACATTTTTAACCGCGTAACGTTACTTACTGTTTCTTATTTATGTAATGACGTTGACCAACTTGGTTCAGAATACTGGTGCTTTGGTCCGGGCTATGTACTGAAAACGAAAGCATGTCCAAGGCACGTCTCATGTTTACACATCTACTTAGGAAGGCAATATAGACTTTAAAGAATGGATAACATTGATTTACATTAAGTCACTAAGAAGTGTTGATTCTGGTTCAATCAGTTTGATTTTACACTATTGTTTATCTAAAGGTATTTGAACAGTCGTGCAGTTTGCTGTAGCTACGAAAAGTAATCAGCAAATAGACTAAGCCAGCGACAGTGGTTTGAGCACCAAAGCTCGTATTATTTGTATGTAACTATAGTCAAATCTTGTCTAAGGATTATTTCCAGGTGTCTTAGTCATTCCTCTCGTTGCATGTACTTACTTCATATAAGTACCTGGTCTTGGTATCAGTTATGTTATCAGACCTAGATAAAGAGTATCCGTTACTTCATGTACTAACTTTGAATCTATCTGTCGACTGAAATGAGCACCAGTATCCCAAATGTAGCAGATAGCTTCATGTTACACAAGTTATTGTGGACAGTTAGCTAATTGCTAGTGCTCATGTAATGTTAGACTGAGACACTCGTTCACAGTAGTGTGTGTATATATACATTTATTTAACGATTCCCAGATGTCACCATGTAATTGGCTGATAAAATAATGCCTGGATGTTGTCATACCCCTTGTTGGGAATGTGGAGGAAACTCTGCATTGCTGGTAATAACTGTCTGCAACGTTAGCTCTGTTGGTTTTCTTTAATCCAGCCTGGCAGCTGAAAGTGTGCCACAGGGCAAAGTTCAATAAGATTGCACAAGGTGTTTTTTTGTTTTTGTTATTGCATTTAGACTTGTAGGCAGGGCAAAGTGCTACAATGGCACTTGGGCTGCAGAATTTGCTTATTCATATAAAGGTATACCATATAGAAAAGTGTAAATTGTGCACTTTTCTGTCGTTCATTTACAGAGAATATTAAACATTTTCAGTGCTTTTTAAAGTGTTACAGGATTGTAGGATTCAGAGCTTGTCTAACAGTTATTTTTTTATTTATGTCAAAGTCTGATTAATGGAGGAAGCATAGCAAAAATCAAAATGTTGCACAGAGGTGTATATTGTTTAGTGAATATACATGTATATATTTTCTGTCCACAGACCAGAATGAATGTGGGTGTGGCACACAGTGAGGTGAACCCAAATACTCGGGTCATGAACAGTCGAGGGATCTGGCTGACCTATGCGCTTGGTGTTGGAATACTTCACATTGTGCTCTTGAGCATACCCTTCTTCAGTGTGCCAGTGGTGTGGACTCTAACTAATGTCATACACAACTTTGTAAGTTTGGTTTTCACACTGTCACACTGCTGCTCACCAGGCCCAACCAACAAACTATAGGCTATGCAGATAATTGTCAAATCCCTCCCCAAAACAAGCCTTCGTTCTGATTTAAGGGTGATTTTGGATAACATTTGAATACCACAGAGTTAGTTGTAGCCTCACAAGCCAAATGAACCATGTATACATGCCTGTTACCTTCTGTCTGTGCTTATGTGTGCTTGTTAAGATAAGCTCTATTTTGGGGGGCAACCTGATGCGTGACATATTATGATCATTTCCCCACTCCACACAGGGTCTGTTTCATTGTTACATGGTTGACCTCAAGTATAGAAACAAAGTCGATGTGTGTGACATCATCAAGTAGCGCATGTCTCAAGCATTAACACACATCGACTTTGTTTCTATGCTTTTCAAGCTATTAACAGTAACGGCTAAGGTCAACTATAGTCTATTGTTTCCCACACAATACATCTGCAGTACAGTGATTACGCCTTGGCCGTATGTCAGCATTTTAGTTTGATTACTTTTCCGTCTGTAATGCAAGTTTTCCATTTAAAACGGAATTCCTGTTTTGACTGAGAGGCTTGCATTTGTAAATGAGTGTCATTCCCAAGATAGCAAGCTTTTAAATACATCTGCATCATCCCATCCTCTTGAATGTGTATGTATCAAGGTCTCATGCAGCACAAGCACAAAGCAGGAGCTGTGTTGGCTATGTGCAGATTTTCAGGCAGTAACGTTAAAGTAAAATTCAGTTTACAGAATTCCTTTAAACCATTGTGGAGCCCATGTCAGTGAATCTAGCTCCAGTCCGCTCCACTGCCGTCTGGTGTGAGACGCCAGGAGACAACAAGCCACGACGGGATCTTTTCATTTCAAACGCGAGAAGATTTTTAGTTTACATGAGTGATTTGTGTAGATGATGAATCACCAGATTATGTTTAACATTTTTCAAGGAGTTTATTTGAATTCAAGCATATCCCTAACCTTGAAAACATAACAATTTAAAATTAAGCATTTTCCAAACTTTCAAGATTTTGTACAAACACTGGATACTGGAGAGAAAAAATCTAAACAGAAATAATTCAGTTGAATCAGTAGCCTGCGGTGGTGTTTCTTTACAGACTGCGGTTACCGCACTACAGGCTGTTTTTGTCTCTACAGGGAATGTATGTCTTTATGCATGCAGTGAAAGGCACACCTTTTGAGACCCCCGACCAAGGAAAAGCCAGACTTCTTACTCATTGGGAACAGCTCGACTACGGCGTGCAGTTCACATCATCTAGAAAGTTCTTCACCATCTCCCCAATCATTCTGTATGTATTAGATATCCTATGATTCTGTCTCTACAGTGCTGTTTTATCAACTTTTATCATTCACATTGACTAGCAGATGTTAAAACAAAGCATTTCATCATGTCTAAAAATGTTGATCAGAACAACATTGATCGGAACAGTCATACAGACAATTGTCCTGCACACTTTTTGTGTGTTTTATCCTACTGCCTGTTTCTTGTATAAGTTGGATTCTGTTTTACTCCACAGATACTTCCTGGCAAGTTTCTACACAAAGTATGACACAGCGCACTTTGTCATAAACACTGCCTCACTTTTGAGCGTCCTGATCCCCAAGCTGCCACAACTACACGGAGTGAGACTTTTTGGCATCAACAAGTATTAAGCTATTGTAAATGCTGTGCCTCATAGGGACACAAGTTAATTCCCGTGTAGCCTGTACCGCCGGTGTGTGTACGAAGTCGTACAGTTTGTGTAAACGTCACTGTCGTCGTTTAGATATATCAGGTTTAAGATGAAATGTAAAAACAAGAAGTAGGTTTGTAGATGACAGGATGCCATATGCATTACTAACTTATGTGAATATTATTTAATGATGTATTTTTTTTGCCTACATAGACCTGGGCTGGCCCAGGCTTCAGTGAGGCTTTTGGTTGAGTTCATTTTTCTTTCTTTGGCATCAGTTCAATGGCGACACAAATTGTGAGTGTAAGTCCGTTTCTAGCCACAAAGATGTCCCAAATGTATTTTTTCAAAGATGTTTACTTCCTAAGAGGAGGATCCTGTGGCTTAGTGTGTATTGGTACACTCTCATTTTGTAATGGGTGTCAAACGTATTTATGCCGAGTGAAGAATGGAGTGCTGCTCCTTATTTGCATGATTTCATTGGTATGTGAATCATTTCTCATTTGTAACTCAATCAAAACAGGGCAGGCTTTTGTTTTCATTGGACAGTTTTGTTTGTGAAGGTTATGTCCTGTTAAAGAAAAAGACTTGTATGTAGAAAAGACACAAATATTGTTGTCAGGTTAAGTGTTTACTGAGAGAGGTCTCTGTGATAAACTTACTCATGTAGCTGCTCTCTTTAGAATATCGATTTTGCTATCAAGGCAGCTAGTCCTGCTTTATTTGGCCATAGCTCATAGTACTCTTGATATTTCTTCTTAATCTTATTAAAATGTTTGTGCCCTCCAAGTGTACCATCTCTAATGGCTGTGCATTACATTCGTTTTCAATCATTATGGAATTTCAGGAATGTAATGAGACTTTTGGGTGATTTCCACAAAGGTAGTCTGCTCATGTGAGGACTCAGATACACATGGTTTAGTTTACAGATGAGTACAGCACATAGAACAACTTGTCTTCATTGGCAGTTCTCAAACTGTAGGGATGGTAGATTGCTGTAGCAGAAACCCAACTTTTGACCCGAGAGGTAACAGACAATCCTAACCTCATGAGGGAACTTCCCTGAGGGAAGGCGTTAACACCTGCCCTGACCTGGGTGTTAAACATGCACAGTAAACTAGATGTAGTGATGGAGTAATTATGACAAATTGCACAGGAATAACATGAAGATGCTTGGAAACAATCATCAAAATGCTAATTTAATTGAAAAATGTATCATTTGTAACTTTATTTGTACACAATAGTTTGACATGCTTTGCAAGTTGCTGGATATGGTCATTTCTTCTTTTTTTTTTTATGAATCTTTAAAAAACAAGGACACACAATGTCATGTTAAGTCAATTGCAGAGGCATACCTCCTGTTCTGGACCTGCAAACAAGGAAAATAATAGCTTCTCCAATGTTGACATACATAAACTTCCAATGTTAAACATTTGCCTTTTTACAGCCACAAGTTGAATTGTATGTCTACATGTGTTTAATATAACCTGCAAGTTAATGTGACAAAATAATGGAAGGGTTTCATTTTAGGTGGAAACATCTGTAAATGTTAAAACCAGAAAGAAAGCAGCAGCTATGGAGAAATTGCAGCCCATTGTGACATCAATTTCCTGTAGGTGGCGTGTGTGGAAATGGCAGCTGCTATTACGTTCTTTGTCGGTAGGTAGCGACAAATACAACTGGTGCCCTTCTTTCTCCTTCCTTTCCTGCAAGTGGCACAGGTTGGCATGTGTAGAACTCATCTGACAGTGATCACACTCAAATCCGCAGCTTAGTGCTGAATAGAAATTAGTTTCAATTTAGTTTTTTTAGCTGTTTTGCATCAGATTTAAAACAAACTACCTCATCTGGACCAACGTGCTAGAAACATCCCTTCCTCCTGACTCTTACAAAACACTGTCATTCTCCATTAAACATTTTAACGCTGCACCCAAAGTTAGGCTTCAGTGTTACTGACTTCCTTTTTTCTAATGAGCCTGCAAGTCACAGAATGTTAAGGTCACAACACAATCAGCACGAATAAAAACATTTTAAATTCTGCTCATGTGAAACTGGTTTATTCCTGTAGTCACACCTGTGATAGCCTCCAGGCCCACTGATGAAATTCAGAAATGAATTACCTACTTTCGTGTGAACTGTCCCTTTTGGTATGGTGGTCCAAACTGTTTATATCCTCACACTGCTTTCCCAAGACTCCTTTGTAAACGTCAAAGTGATGGTTCAAATCTTTCTGTGAGTGGATTTTATATTTGGTCCCTAAGGCCCCGGAAGCAGAGGCAGTCCCATAGAAGACACGGCCTATCCGGGAGTGTACCAGCGCCATGGCACACATGACACATGGTTCTCGGGTCACATAAAGGTCATACCCAGTGCATATGTACGGCTGAGAGCTCGCCTGTGGATCGGGAACCTTTTGAAAGGTATCGTAGGTTGGTGGAGTAAATCGGCAAGCAGGGTATCTGTTAAATGAGTAACATCCACCTCCCTGGCTCTGTGCCACAAGGTCAATGCAGACCATGGCTGCGTGATGAAGGGGGTGGTCACCTCTGCAGTCATGGCCCACTGCAATGATTCTCTCCATTGCTGGGTCGACCACCACAGCCCCCGCCGCCTCCATTCCCAGCTCATTCCCTGCTTTGGCAGCAGTCAGAGCAGACATCATGTACATTTGCATCCTGGCTTTCTGAAGCGGACCAAAGAGCTCGCCTCTCAGGGCGACTGTCACCTGCTTGTCCTCATGGAAGGAGGTGGGCCAGTGTTTGGTCGCCAGCTCAAACTGGGGACGAGTCAAAGGGGGACGTGCAGGGACCTTAACAACGAAAGGCTCACCTAATCCGTCACGTCTAACTCCATCTGAGGGGAGCAGAGAGTCGATGCTGACCTCCTTCACATCTGCTGCGTCACTGACGAGGCACAGAAGGACTTCCAGAGGGTGAGGGCTGCCCTTCTCCTTAACCGCCCGCACTCTCTTGACGTGCTGGAGGCCATTCAACGGGTAGAGGCTGTGCAGCTCCCGGACAAGTCGGGATGTCTCCTTCTTGTTGACAATGGGTGCAGCGAACGCCTCTATCAGCTCGACGTCTCGTGACTGCTCCTCTGACAGTACAGGATAAGCGACCCAGGAGTCAGTGTCACACGCTGAGCCTTTCCAGCGTTTGCTCTGTGGCTCCATTGTTTCCGTGATCTCCTGTGAAATATGGTTTCACACCAAAGTGAAAGAAAGTCAGTACATTTTCAGGACAGAGCACACCATGACAAAGCATTCTAGTTGTGCTGTACAGATCCTAAGCCTGGTCTACAGAATACAACAGCTTTAACCCAAAAGATTTAGTATATTTCCTTAACAGAGATCAGCCAGCAGATCTCAGTCTAGGCAATTTTCGAACTCACAACAGGAACATGCCCATTGTTATTTTAACGGTAACAGTGAACTTGTAATAAATACTATACTCTGGGTAATTAGTGGCAAACTGATGTGCTATTTAATGCAGTTTCAGTTTCTGTTGTTGATTATTTAGCCATGAAGTATGGTGCAGGAGTTTACTGCTTGTTCTTTCTACAATAAAATGCAAAAGAATGTATCTGTCAACTGAATTACATTTGCATGCTTGGTGTGGAAGTAAAGTGGATTTATAGTAGAGCCCAACCGATGCTGGGTTTTTGAGGTTTTCAAGAAAAGCTTAAATTGTTGTCACCACTCGGTTTGACTGATTTGTCTCCACACTGTTAAAACAAATCCAAAGCTTCACACGTGGCTTGCAAGAACAAAATAAGGCAAATGATTAGAGGGCTTTGTCCAAGAATATTACAAGCAGTTTGAAAAAGTGAACAGGACGAGACTGGGTAACCTATTTACTGCTAACGCCTCTTTGACTTGGGAAGGATCACCTTTTCAAGGGAGAGAAGCCATTGCTGACAAATGAGCAAACTTGCCTTTCAAGGGTAGTGAGTACATTATCACAGAACAAGACTTCCAACCCACGATAGATAGTTATATCCTCATTATGGTGATTGGACAGTTACAGATAGATGAATTCATCAAGTATTTATGCTTAAGTCCTAAAACTGCACACTGGCTTGCACAAATTAAAGTGTTCCAGTTGGGGATACGCTCACATTCACCGACATCCAGCTCTGAATTCAGTCACTGAAAACACAAGGAATTATATGTATGTTCCTACGAGTTTACAACACATTTATAAGCGTGCTATTTGTATTAAAGATGTCATGTCAACCTGCATTGCTGTCTAATAAAAGAAATCAGTGTGGGGAAAACAAATGATCAACATATGTACGGTACTCTGCAGGGCGTTTTACAGTTGAAACATGCTTTCTGGTGGACAAACTATGTAATGGTGAGTGTCGGTTCTTAAATTGCTTCAAACATATATATATATATATATATATATATATATATATGTGTGTGTATAAAGATACAAACACGTTGGCATTCCTGTGCCACAATTATTTTATTATCCAACAATAACAGTACAACTGAACAGCTGAAATCAGCCTGGCTTGTAGATCAGTTGGACTCTTATTTGTAGCCCTTAAATAAATCCAAAAAGTCAACAATGCTCATCATATCAATTTTATTAATGAAGTGCTGAAACAAGAAGTTGATGAATCAACAAAAACTGATTCCAGAGTTTTAACAATTGAATAATAATTACAATCGTTCAAGTGAAAATACCAAACATTTGGTGGTTACAGCTTCAGAATTTCCTATATAAGCTGTCCTTTCTGAAAATAAAATATTTTTGTGGATGTTGATCAAAGAAATAAAAAGACCATTCTTCTGTTATTTGTTCCATAGATATTTGCTACATAGAGCCCATACTCATTTAATATATTTGAGAGATGCATTCATTATTTAAACAGCTTCTAGTTGCAACCCTGTACTTACTGTCACCTTTGAGTATGACCAGAGCTACAGTGAGGTACAGCCCCTTGAGACAGCACAGATGTTTAACAAAGCTAGAACTGATCTACTATAGCCACATGGGAAATATAATTCATAAAGCTCCCTGAAGGAGACTAATTGATATTATGCTTGATGGTGTCAGTGGCAAACACAGCATATAGTACCATAACATACTATCAGGTCAACATGCAGTCTTTCTTCATTTCCTCCCCAATATAACCTTTGTCTTCATAACTTTGGGTACATGTCGTATAGTCAGTGACACTCTGGTGCCCCGGGTCAGGGTCTCTCCTGGCGGGGCCCCGGTGGCAGACAGGTTCACCACCTTGTCTGTCAGCGTGTCCTGGGTGCAGGGCTGGATGCCATGAAGAAGACGCTGGTACATTTCATCCTGCAGGATCAGGAGACTGCGCGGCTTCACCAGCAGGGAGAAGAGGAAGCGGCTCTCCTCTGTCTGCGGCGCATCGTCCTCCAGGCTGCTGACTGGATCATAGAAGTCAAGGAGGGTGTGAGAGCCCAGGCTGATGGTGGTGACAGTAGGATGGTATAATGGGCCGTCCTCGTGAGGCATAATCCCTTCTCCTTGTTTATACTCGTTCACCAACACATGATTGGCTGATTTCCCACCGAATGCACCTAGAGAGGAAATTCTCTCACAGTATGTCTGGAGCCAGTCAGGAATCTTTTCTGTCAGCATGCCTTTGGGATGTGGTAACCCTCCCCAGTTCTGAAGCCTTCTGCCTGACAGCTGAGTCCATTTTGTTTTTGGAGACTTATACACCTGCTCTTGAAGGTAGGTCTCCTCCTCTTCTGATATGAAATCTGGGATGTAATACACTGTTGATGGGGCATCATTTACGACAAACTGCTTCAACTCCTCCAAAATACAAGCTGGGTGTTCCATGCCTCCTTTAGAAAAGTCAACATGAGATGCTTGTTAAAACCCATTAAAAAGAAAAGGGCTAATGCTGGTTACTAACCTCCCTGGGGTGGCTAACAAGGAGTCAAGTGTACCACAGCATAGTTTGATAACTATGAATAGAAATCGTACTAAATAGTCTAAATATATATATACAAAATTATATATTAAAACGCACAGGCCAGGTACAGATTATCCAATGAACGAGCTAATAATAAAATATCACCAGGACGTCCCCTCGTCAACCGCCGCAGTCATATCACCATGTGATCCAAGGCATTTCCGTGTAGATGGATAGCATTAGCAACTTTTAGCTTCCTCCAACCACTTACATATACCCTATATCTACAACGCAAGGGATCCTGCACAGCGTCAAACAGATTGTATGCTACATTACAAGTTCACCGACACATATGAAATGGGTACTGGTTTGGTTTTGTGCCGTTAAAAAAGCCAGTCTGCTAAAGAAAGACCCAAAATGGTAAAATTACGTAAATGTACGTAATGGTGCCTTTAAAGTTATGGTACTATGGAACTTTGCAGTGGTAAAAACGATTTTTACTCTCACCCAAATAAAGTGCTTTGGTTAAAAACATATTGAAGCAAAACGAAGCTTAAAATTGCTGTTTTATGTGCTTCTTTCTATTAATCCCCAAAGTTACCATTGTCAGATTATGCAGTGACATAGCCTACAAGAGTAGTAGCAGTAGCAGTATGTATGGTGTTCTTTCAGTTATACCAAATCCAGTATCAATATGTTGACTTTATTTAACACTGGCTATTTCAGCAAATGACTAATCAACTCTGTCAGCTTTCCCAACATTACACAACTTTGTTCTTGAGTTGTGTTTCAGAAGTTCCGAATTTCTGGTACGTATGAAGGCAGCACAGCCCATTACATGGAAAAGACTCATTTTAAATTTTGTGAAACAGCGCCATATTTGTATCTCATATAGTACAGCGCTGCGACCTACAGAAAGCTAAATACGGATATATTTGAACCACGAAGCTACACACAATCAGTTTTTACCTCTGTCGACATCAAAACGTTGATGAAAATACCGTTTGGTCAAAAAGCCCAGTTAGCTAGCCGCTCGACTCCATGCTTTCATGCTTGTGCAGCTGACTAAAATGTCCCCTAAATGGAAGCATACCATTTGAACCCATTCTTTATTTTCTAAACAATTTATTAAATGCTTGGCTTTTAAAGGTAAACGTTTGACATGTATAATGTTAAATTGATGGCTCATCTTGTGTCTTTTGTTTGTATATTTTAGCTAGATATATGGACTTAATCTAAGGTCACAAACTTGTTGCTGCACGGAATTATTTACATGCGACGCCGCTCCACGGCTTTGAAGCGAAGTATCATTAATATTGCTTCCCCTGCTTTCTGATACAATTCTTGGGGCTTTTTGGTTCGTTGCTCTAAAACCCAATGTGTTGCTGTTGCCATATTCGAATCCGTGTTTTTTATTTTGTGTTTTAAATCCAATGGGAACTGAGGGGGGTCACCCTTAATCATTCGACTGTTTTAACTCACAGTTGGCTAACATAAGGTTCATGGCCATGTTCCCATCAAAAGTAAATATTCTGCACAGGGTGCTACAGTTGAGACACACTCTCTGGTGCTCTCCTTTATTTGGAAAAGCACCGTGCTCCAGACTGGTGTTGGGCATTGAGACAAGCTGTGATGACACTGGAGCTGCTGTGCTGGACGAGACAGGTGAAATACTGGGAGAGTCTCTACATTCACAGAAAAAAGTGCATCTTAGGTGAGTTTCAGAGCTGTATTTTATCATCAGGAGTCATTGCTTAAGGAATTTTGCTTTGACTTATGTCCTTGAATCTGCCTTGAATACTGCAGGACTGGCGGCATCATCCCCACAGTGGCACAAGAGCTTCACAGAGAAAACATAGAGCGTGTGGTCCAGGAGGCTTTGGAGAGGAGCAATGTGGACCCAAGCCAGCTCTCAGCTGTGGCCACCACTGTGAAGCCGGGTTTGGGCCTGAGCTTGGGCATCGGTCTCGAGTTCAGTCAGAGGTTTGTGAGGCAGCACAACAAGCCCTTCATCCCCATCCACCACATGGAAGCCCACGCCCTGACCATCAGGATGCTTCAGCCCGTTGCCTTCCCCTTCCTGGTCCTGCTCGTCTCTGGGGGTCACTCCCTTCTCACTGTGGCTCGAGGAGTCGATGACTTTCTGCTTTTGGGTCACACTCTGGATGAAGCTCCAGGGGATACACTGGATAAAGTAAGAGCCCAACACTTCAAATGTGGCTGTTGTTACTGATCAGTTTGTGATTATAAATGAATAAAATATTGTGTTTTGTGGGTTCACAGGTGGCAAGACGTTTGTCCCTCATAAAACATCCCAAGTGCTCCACGCTAAGTGGAGGACAGGCTATAGAGCTTCTAGCAAAGGATGGCGACAGGATGAGGTTCCCTTTCAGGACACCTATGGGACAAACGTATGACTGCTGCTTTTCTTTTGCTGGGCTACGGAATCAAGTTACATTGACAATAATGAAACAAGAGGCAGAGGAAGGTATGAGGACACACGAGGTCTCCCGGATATGACAACCATCACCCACTGTTATAAGTGATCCAATTCCAAAAGAGACATTTTGACATGTCCAACACAGGTGTAACCAAAAGCATGAATTGCTGCATTGCATTATAGTATTTTCTGGAGTCATGAATGTTATTAGTTTCACCTGTGCTTTTCCTACCCCAGAGATGAACAACACAACACAAAACAAACTGTTGGGGAACTTCATGTCTAGATAAATTAGATTTGGTATTTTCTTGTCTCCCTCTGCAGGTATAGAAGAGGGGATGCTGTTATCATGTGTGAATGACATTGCAGCTGCTACACAGCACACAGTTGCCGCTCATCTTGCAAAGCGCACACATCGTGCCATCTTGTTCTGTCAGGCAAATGGCCTGCTGCCAGTAAGCAGTCCCACCTTGGTGAGTGAATTACTTTATTTCACTTCACATTTCATTTTTTAAAAATGAAAATAAGTTTGTTGCAATGCTTGCACTGATTTAGACCAATGTCCAGGATTGCACTTATTGGCTGCTCAGTGGGGAAAAGGTGAATGTAAATAAATGTTAACACACGAAACTTCTTTCTTTTTCCTCAATTATAAGGTTGGTTATAGAAATTTTGACACTGTTATTGGTCTTAAATCATATTTAACTTGTAAACTAACGTAAAATAAATAATACATCTAAAGAGTGGCTTCTTAAGAGTAAGGCTAGCAATATTCTATATTTCTCTTATTGTCAAAAATAATGATATAAGTACTCACTAGTGCCTTAAATGTGTATTCATTCGCAGCGGAAAATAGTCCCTAACAAATGAATGGTTTAGTCCAGTTTGATTAATATTTGCTCAAAACTACAGTGCCCAGCTGTTTTATGAAATGAAAGAGCCTTGTTAGAAAATAAAAAATATATTTCAGTTCCATTTTTAAAGATTTCTCTCTTCAATTGGGCTTGAAGCTGAGTGCCACAGACAGGGTAGGGTGTCAGAAAATATTGAAAGATGGACAAACACATTGTTAGTTTTGGTCTATTCATTGGATTTGTTGACAGCATTAAAAATAAAGAATAACTCCAGCCTCATCCTTTAAATCAGAGAACATTGTGAATATATAACTCTTCTTTGACAGGTGCTGTCTGGAGGAGTTGCAAGCAACCAGTATATCCGCAGCGCTTTGAGTATTATCAGTGAGACGACGGGACTGCGCCTGCTCTGTCCTCCAGCCAAATTCTGCACTGACAACGGAGTGATGATTGCATGGTTTGTAAACTGCTGTTCAATAAAGCTTTGACAGTGAATCCGATTAGATGAGTAGCCCTACTGTAGAGTCTGGTCCATCTGAGACAAACATAATTTTTTCTTCTTTTAAAAAAAAAAAAAACCAGGAACGGTGTTGAACGCCTGAGAGAAGGGAAAGGCATATTGCCTCCAAATGTGGATGTCTTCTATGAGCCAAAGTAAGTCGACACTGAACTAAAGATTTCATTTTGAATTTCAGTGGAGAGTAAATTGAGATACTGTATAGCTGTACTGCTCATTAAATCAACAGTGCCTCACATACAGTGGCATGCAAAAGTTTGGGCACCCCTGATCATTTTCAAGATTTTCCTTTATAAATCATTGGTTGTTCGGATCAGCAATTTCAGTTAAATATATCATATAGCAGACAAACA
>JAVQJL010000696.1:0-29509 GCA_036024295.1 Nannoperca obscura
TGTCACCCCCCCCCCCCCCACCCCCCCCCACACACACACACACCTCCCCTCTCTACTCATTTCCTGTCAGCTCTCCCCGGAGTGTTATCCAGCAAAGGCAAAAAAAAAAAAAAATGCCAGAGGCTCTCATCATTTGAGTACAGCTGTTGATTTTCCAGCAGGCATTTGACTTGTCATAGTAGGAAAATTACAGGTGTTACTAAAAACATTAAGGATGGCTCTGTTCTCTTCAGGTGTCCTGAAGGTATCCTGTTTTTACTGCAGTGATCGACTACACTGATCAAGCGTTCACTGTGCCAGCTGAAACATATGCTCAGCATATAGACACAACTACACACACACTTTCCTGTCCTTGCCCCAAACAACATGGAAACAGACACTGGAGCAAAGAGAACCTTTACAACAGTGAACCAGAGAAAATTTGTCTTTGAGTCCACGCAAAAGACTAAGCTGTTGATGGAAAGACAAAAAGTAAGAAAGAAAGAAAGCACACACACAGAGAGAGGGGGGCCAAAAAAACAGGAAGAAGAAAAAAGGAAGGGAAAATAATGAGATAAGTGTGCAGGACTTTTGGGAAGAGAGAAGAAAGATTTAGAGGCGAGACGGCGTTAATAAAAATAAAAAAACAAGACAAAAGATGCAGTGAGGAGACGAAGACAGGAAGGAATTAAGAAAAGGAAAAAGTGAGGGCAAGGAGAAGGAGGAGGGTTAACTGCACAAACAACGTTTTAGAGGAGAGGATCGGAAGGAATATGAAGAAAAAAAGAGGAGGAGGACAGAGGGAAAACATTGCAAGAGTAGGAGTCAGGCTGGCGTCCCTCCCTGCGGCTTAGAGAAGAGAGGCCAGGGATCCTACTGTGGCTTTGCCCCTCCCTCACCCTTCCTGCTCTACTTGTCTTCATCCAGAATGCCAAACAACTTCCTGAAACCCTGTGATGTTCCTGCCCAGCCGCACGCACACACACACACACACACACACACACACACACACACACACACACACACAGAACAATTAGACCTCAATATGCATGCATGCACACATACAGTACATTCACCACATGACGACCTGCGGGCATAGAGCCTGGCTTCTTGAAGCTGACATGATGCACACAAACATCCTTGAGGTATGCACGCACACACGCACACTTAAAGAAGTTGCTGGAACAATTAGACCTTAATAAGCATGCGTGCACGCACACACACACTCTTCAGCATGCGTGGGAAGAGGAGAGGACAGCAAGAGAAAGAGAGTGATCGATCTCAAGGACAGAGGCGCAGCAGTTAAGGATGCGTGACGTCCGCTGCTTAGGTTGTGGGAGGAAGTGAGACCTGGGGCATATTTTCTTACCTATTTATTCTTAATTATTATGTAATGTAAAGTCAAAGGGCAGAAGAAAAATAGAGTGTATCGTTCCTCCTTCCCTACGAACGTGTTTCAAAGCAGTAAAGACAAGTTTAAGTTCAAGTGTAACTGCTGCCAAAATGCATCAGCACATGATATATTTATCTTTAAATTGTTATTACAAAGACAAAAAAATATTCTCACTTTTGTAATTTAATCAAATAAAAAGTATTCATATATACAAATCTTTACATTTAAATAATATAATTTGCCCTCTTAATGAGAAGTATACATATATTTCACATAAATGCCTTAACAGATGCAACCAACATAGAAAATGTTAATACAACATTGTACTTGCAGGTTTGCCTGTGTAGTAAAAATGCGGTTTGCCTGCCGGCTCTGTTTGGGAAGTAGAAAGTGGTTAATCAGTGCATGCTCGAGACAAACACCCTTGGTTAGTCACATTTACTGTAGCTCCGAATAGGGAGCAACATGACTGTTCTGCCTTTGGTTTCATGCATTTTACTGTCAGGTGAATTGCAGTTATTTTCAATAACATTTAACAGCCATTATTAAAAGATGCGTGTGTGTGTGTGTGTGTGTGTGTGCAATCTAATACAGCTGTGTGCACATAGACACTTACCAAGAAAGCTGTTGCACTTGATGGACTTTTGGAGCAAGTGAAAACAAGCATGTTGGAAAGTTCATCTCCGCCACAAATCTCTCTGTTGTCCAAAGTTATCTTTCTCCCCCATTTCTACATATATGTATACAGACAACCCCCCCCCCCCCACCCCATGCGGTGGCTTTCTCACCTTGAGGGGGTGATGGGAGTCAGGTCTTTCCCCATGGTCTGGATGACGCGGCGGCCCCACACCCACAAGCCGGCGCAGATGCCTATGCCACCGTAAAACAGCAGCCAGACAGGAGTCGCGGCGTCCTGCATCACGCCCCCCTGCTCATAGATCATCCACAGCGCCACCAGGGGCCCAATGGCATTACTGCAAGAGAAAAGAGATTATAACCTCAGGCATCTCTTCTAGGATTTATGATTTACAAAATAAAGCAGAGTTCTCCATTTGTAAAGAAACATAAATTATATGTGATTAAATTTGAAAAAAAGCTTCCAGAATAACAAAATATATTATCAGCTACATTGACTATGTGGGATGTTGTATGTCCTGTAAACAGCAGGAGGCAGCACCTGACGTCGTTGCCTCCGTGGGCAAAGGAGCCAAAGCAGGCGGTAAGGATCTGCAGGAAGTGGAAAAGTAGGAACACCTCAGGCTTATCCTTCTCCTCGTGATCCTCCTCGGCCAAGTCGTCCAGAGGCACTGGAGCTGGAGCCCCTTCTTCCTCCACCCCCTCCAGCTCTGTGGCCAGCTTCATCTCCACCCCACCCTCCTCTGCCTCGATCTCTGCCTCCGCCACGGCGTTACAGTACGATGAGTAGCTATCGTAGCGCACCCTCTTTTTGGAGTAGGACACGCTGTTACTCCGGGCGCCCCCCTCTCCTACCAGCTTTTCGCTGTCCTCGCGTGACTCTGTGCGGATGAGTGGCTGGACAGGCATGCCACATATGGCTGCCGTGTAGCAGGTGTAGCTGTTGTTGCGGCGCAGCAGGCGGTAATTGTTGTCAGCTTGGCCGGCGTTGGAGCCCGAGCGGTCGTTGTCATCCATGCGGCCTAGGTGGATTTTGTGAAGCAGGTCTTTGTACAGACCCGAGTCCTTGTGCACTGTGTGGTACACCTGGCCATCGCTGCGCATGTGGCCATCAAAGCTGAAGCTGCCGTTAGAGACGGGTGACTTAAGGCAGCCGTTGGTCATCGAGTGGGTCCGGCCTGAAGGGGAGAAGATGAAGAAGTGGGTGTGAATTTTTATGATCAAAACAGTTACCAAGTAGTATCGAATAGCAGCACCTTTAAATGTTTCTTGCCCTAAATACACAGAAACAGAAGGATTTCTGTAGAATTCAGGTAATTACATTTTCTAAAAACTGATTTTATTTGCATTCTGTGTTTTGAGGAAGCAAAGAATATCCTATTTTGTACTGACATTTTGAGATTCAATCATTTTTACCCATTCATGGGTGAATAATTTATTATTGTATTCTGCGTAAAAACTGTATTTTATAGTCATGTTAAATTAATTGTAATTGTTATCATTTATTGTAAACCAGTCAGACTCGAAAAGAGTTGCGTGTCTTGTTTTATTTATGGAGTTACAACAATAAAGTTGCATCAAATCATGTTCATACAAGTCCTTTCAGTCCCCATTAATGTTAGTTTTCCTGAGCCTTTGTTTTTGTTTCTTCCCAATATCCTGATCTCAGTTACTCCCTTTGTCCACTGAGTTGCACAATGAACAGTGTCCAGTTATAGTTTCTGTCCCTCGAGAACAAATATAGTGATCTACCGGCACATCTCAAATCATTAACAATATTACACTTTTACCATACACCCTGCCGTTCGGCAGGACAGAGCCTCCATTAGCCAGGTTGGAGAGCTCTCCACTGGAGTCGCGGGTGCCTCGTTCACTGCTGCCCCCGGTGAGCGGCAACACAGCCTCATCCGTGCCCTTGGCCCCTGGTAGCTCCTTGAAGACAGGGCTCTCCTCCTCCTCTTCAGGTATCTTGTCCAGGCTCTCATCGGAGATCCTGGACAGAGCCTGCTCCTTCTTTAGACGACCTGGAGGAAATCAAGCAGCGATGGAAGGTTTAGTTAAGCATCCTGGAAAATAAAACAACGCGTTGGCTCATATTCTAATGGCTGAGTGATCATTTACAGTATAAAACAAAAAAATCAAATGCTGGTAGAAAAGGTATCTGGATGATTCCCACTTCAAGCTGATGAAATTAGTTTCACTAATTTGGCGCACAGAATATAGTTTTTCATGCATTTTCATTTCTGTTTCAATAATAATCAATTAGAAGAAGTCTGGTTTGAGGTCAGGAAAAGAGAAAGAACTATGCAGCAACATTCCACAAACCCAAGTCCAGCCGTCAGCTGATCCAAACTAATCCCAGTGCTGATAGACTTGATGCACCCCCCTACTCCTCAAAATACCCCTCAGCACAAACACATAAACTCAGCCATCGCTTGTTTCATTTTGACAGATGCCATAATATCCAGATTAGGACCGATGATATCACCTATAATCCTCCCAGGCATGCAGAGGCCGTGACACGTTAAGCGACAGGTCAAGTTGGCCTCGCTAATGGGCAGGGTCAGCGGAAAGTTAGAGTTCTATTTTAAGCCTCAATGTGGATATTATCGCTTCAATAACAGCACAACACAAAAAGTCTATAAATCCAGTGAAAACTGTTTCATATGATCCTTCATTTTTATCTTAATGTCAGGGCAAAGCATTTTTTCTATGAATTTGGAAATATTACTGGCATCTCACATCAAAGAGTTTGTGTCTTTGGATTGTTGCAAAATTTGTATTTATCCTGCACGACACCAAGTTGGATTCAACAGACTGGCTGCTCTGCTTATGTCCACCACTCTCTCAGATACTCCACCTACTGCTTTTACCAGTTTTATTTAATGTGCATTTTATAGTGTTCCCTGCTTTGCTGCAGGCTCATTTTCTCATTAGGGAAACAGTTCTTAACCTTGATCTAAAAGCTTTCTAAACTGCAGGCTATGATCTTAACCCTTGCATCTGGCCAAGTAGCTATACCTAAAACTAAACAAAAGGGGGGGTCTAAGTAGAGCAACTAGAGTACTACACAGAGTTCACAGGGTTTTTTGGTGGCTCTGGCAGAGGCCAATGAGAAAACACATCCGCTGGCATCCCTTGCTTGGTGTCAGAGCACAGAGTGTGCAAACAGGGGGTAAAGCTCTGTTGTCAGGCCCGGGTCAGAGTGCTGGGCTTTCAGATGGCGTGAGAAAGACTGGGGGGAAGAGAGAGAGAGAGAGAGAAACAGACACACACACACACACACACACAGATACGTACTTGCTATTTTCCTCCTCATCCAGGGACAAACGAATATCCAGACCAGAGCTGCACAGACCAGCGACTCGGCTAAAGTGATGAGAAAGATGGCCCACACCGGTAGCATCTCTAACCCAAGCACTGCAGTTAATGAACACACATACACAAGTACAAGAAAATAACATCTTGCAAGAAGATTCAAAGTATTATAATCTACGTATACTCCTGTCACACCTTCACAAGGAATTTTGAGCAAGCATTTTGGCACTATCACCTGTTAAGACTGAGACGATAATTTGATCATACGTTGGTGTCAGACTAAATAAACAGACACAATATCTCTAACAGCAATGAATGCCGCCCAGCACTTACACGGGGCTCCAGTGTACATGATGGAGAATGTGTTGATCCCAATTGTGGTGGCATAGAAGAGGGGCAGCGCTCGCAGGCCATTGGGGACAGAGTCATCCTGTGCAGCAAACACACACACACGGATTTAGAACAGATGACATGATCGTGGTAAATTTGCCTACAAAAATCTATTTGTGGCCCATTGCTAATAGTTTCAGTGATGTTTTTAATATAAAATGCCAAAACGTTCTCTAAACATAAGTTTCTCTTATGTGAGGAATTCAATCATTTGTAGATGTCACCCTGAGTATGAGCTTAAAATAAGGCATTTCCCACTTACTGCCAATTGCTCATTGTCAACTACATATATTGCCCAGTCCTACATATACTATATTACTTTTCAATGTTTTAAAACTTGCTCTTGCGGTCTGATGGCCACCCTGCAATCACTGGCGGCTCTACATCATGTCAAAGTGACGCAGAGGAAGACAATGAGCAGTTAACTTCTCATTAACTACACATCACTCAGCTCAAAGAAAGCTACTGGCTTTGAATACAAAAATGCACAATAGGTCGAGATGTACTTGTAAGTTCGATCGGTCACTTTTTGTGTGGGAGCAAGTGATCAAAATGATGCACAAGTCTCAAGTGTAAACAGGGCCACAGTTCAACCTTTTTGCAGTGCATTTGTTGTGATGACAACGCTCAGCTGACGTTCTGTTATTTTGCTGACACCTAATAAAAAAAACAACTCCCACGTTCAGCTCAGGTCAGTTACAAGATGTGGAAATGGGTAACAACCCAACCCTCTCACTCCTGCACAATGTGTGGTTCATGACGAGTTTGATATGCGATATGACGCAACCTCACAAGGGAAAAGTCTCACATCTAACTGAACCATCGTCTCGGACGGCATTTTGGCAACCACAATGTGGATATAATAGTAAGACTAAATATTCTGAGCATTGCAGAGACAGCGATGAACTCATCCTGAATTTGACCCAGCTATACAGTAACTCCAGCCCAAACGACAAATCATCCTATGACTCATTCATGCATAATCCTGCAGTCGTGACCTTAGGAGGATCTACAACACTTTTCTCCTCCTGGTCTGCCAGGAATGGCCTGTTATATAATAGACCTGCGTGTGTTGCCAAATCAAATGGGTTTTATCTGTGCTCTTTGCTTCTTTGGTTGTTTGTGTGTACACGTGCGCGTATATAACCTAAATGGGTATAAGGTTAAAGATGTTATTGAACCAGAAATACAAATAAAAACCTGTACATTCAATGAGGGTGAATTGTGCTTATTTGTAATTTTTTTATGTGTGGGTGAGTAGGGTAGTGATGTGAGCCCACCTTGCTCAGGATGAAGTGTCTGATGAGCATGAAGAGGAGTCCAGACATGAGTCCAGAGAGTAAGGGGGAGATGAACCACGATGCCACTGGAGAGGGACGAGAAAATGTTAGAGCAACACATCCTTTATCCCCCAACACAGCCCATCTCACGTAGTCATTTTCTACACTTCACTCTTAACAGGTATGAACCATTTAAATGAAAGCTGTAGTTTACACATGCCGGCAAAGAAAGCAATAGCCAGTTTCTTTATCTAGCTAAGATAACGTGAGAGGGTTTTTATTTTTATTTTAAAAAAGTATGTCTTGTGATTGCACTGCATGCTGGTCTTTTGAGACTCCTAATGTCTCTTCTAAAATAGATTGCCTGCTGTGTAAAATGATCGAGGGAGTCCTCAGCGCTCACAACTAAATCTGATGATTACAGTTTTACAGAGCTAAAAACCTTTCTGGAGACAAACTCAGCTGCGGAAATACCTCAGCGTGGCGATATGTAGTTTATACTCAGTCACTTTTCAATAGGAACACCATCGATATACATACGCGTATATACAGTAAGCTTTGTAAAAGCACACACAAACTGGTCTCACGGCCCCTAGCCATTACCAATCTTGACGAGCTGCATCCACTGCACGCCCTTGGTGCCGATGGCCACCATGGAGAAGCCGATGGTCGCGCCAACAATGCAGTGAGTCCCAGAGACTGGCAGTTTGAGGAAGGAGGCGATTAGCTGCCAAACTGCTGACCCTGTGACCAAAACAGACACAAAAATCTTTAATTTGATGGTTTTCATAAAAAATGTGAGTAGTGAGTACTTCACTGAAATAACAGTTTTTAAAGAAAATATTCAAACTGTATTATGACAGCATGATGCATCTTAAGGGAGGGTCTGAGTGCTGTCAGAAATTCTAAATTACGGCTTTAGGCTTGTATGGTTTGTAGAGGTTAGCACAAATGAACCGGTGTTTTAAGTTTCGGCATAATCTGAAAAATGCAGACACACTATCCACCATCAAAAGGTTTTAAACAATACCTTCACATGCACAGTATAAACATAATGCCTTAGATCTAAAATTGCTTAATGATCTTCAGTAACTGAAGTGCTTTTAACATATGGGATTGTAGATCTTTGACGAAAACATAGTTTGACACCTGAGTTGGACGCCTGCTGCAAAAATGAATCTGTAGACAGGCGCTGAAAATAACAGGATAATGGTTCATTTATCAAGACATCATTGGTGTTTTAAGACAAAACTCCCATAGGCTTTGTTAAAACAATCATTTTCATAATTAGTCCTCCTCAGCGTCTCGTTGTCAGGCTTGGAGGTTTCTGTGAATTCCAGTGAAACATTAAAACCTGCTGGACACAATAGAAGTTTTATTTCTTGTTTTTATCTAATTAAATCAAGAAGCTAAACTTCTTCCAATTCTCTATGAACAATATAGCAGTGAAAAGGGTTTCCTGTTTGAGATGAAGAAAAACTGTTTAGCGTTTCCCCAGCAGTCACTCGTGGCAGTGCACCACACCTGAATTTTCAGCGTTTCGGGTCTCCCACGTGCATAATATCCCCTTATTTATAACCGCTTCCCAGCATTCACTCTGTCATTAAAATGGCATTGTCTCAACAGGGGCCCCATTGTTTTCTGTTCTGCTGTATTCATTTAGTGAGGTAATCTAGTGTTGATGTGTAAAAGCTACTGTTGATGCTTCCCGCTTCATACTTCACTGTGAATGTGTTTTAATGTGAGGATGTGTGGCGGGCCTTTTCTGTGATGCAACTCGGGGAGATGTTTACAACGCTGCAAAGGTTTGTTAGCATAAAACTTCACATAATACAGTTCATCTTAAAAAAATGAATCAACATTCATTTAAAAACTTTGCAAGGACAAATCTAATTTTATAACATCTCTCATAAATAAAAAAAAGTGGTCCTGAAAACAAGAGCAAATGTTTAACTTAAACTTTTTTACAAACTTACAAACTTTTATCAACTAGAGTGCAAAACAAATAGCTATGTAATTCAGCAGTTTAGTTGAGGTTTGTGAGCAAAAAGAAAATCAGTAACACAGACAGGTTAGATGAAGAGCTTTATTTTGGGAAAACCTCAAACATGTAAGGAAGACGAGCGATGCCTGGATAACTGTTGTGTGGCTGCAGCATGGACTCCGATCACAACAGCTAAGAGCAACATCAAATTACTATTAAAATGTGAATATGAGAAGGAATGGCAGAGCCTGGTCCACAATAACTGAAATACATTAAACTATATATTGAAATAGTGGTAACAATTTTTACTGGTTCCAGCTTCTCAAAGTGAGGATTTTCTGTTATGGCACTGTAAATTGAATATTTTTGGTTTTGGACTGTTGTTCAGACTACGAACGGCCGCTATGATTTCCCAGAGCCTAAGAGGACATCTTGTAAAGATATAGTTTTTTGGATATTTATAAGATACAAAAAGATAGTTTATTATCATATATGACAAACAAAAGCAGCAAATCCTCACAATTGTGAAACTGATCATAGACTAGATGTAAAATTCAACTTACCGACCATGGCGCTGACCTCCCCTGCCATGAGTACAGGCACCGTTTCGTTGTACAAGTTGACATCTATTATGCCCTTTCGAATCGTCTCGCCCACTTTGGCCCCCAGCAGCATCGAGCCCAGCGTCTCAAAGATCGATGCCAGGATGCAGGCCTGCTTCAAGGTGACCACACCGGACCCCACAGCTGTGCCGAAGGAATTGGCCACATCGTTGGCGCCCACTGAAAAGGCCAGTATGAAGGCAATGATGAAGCCAACTATGACCATCCACAGATACGGTTCCAGATCCATGTTGATTTGATTTCACCAGAAAATAAAATCCAAGCGGGAAAATAAAACAAAAACTAGCTTAAATATTCTTTTTAATTAAAAAAAAAGAAGAAGCGCTCTGTGCGTTTTTAGCAGTGGGCTTGGTAAGCCCACTCTCCTTTTCTTCGTCCCCTGGTTATAAAGAGTTCGAGGGGAGAAGCACAGCCGCTAACTAAGCGTTTGGAGCTCAGTCCAAAGATTGGAGACTAGTGATGGTGGGTGCAGGGAGCATTCCATAGCTTAGAGTGAGACAGCCTGTCTGCACGTTCCTTCACCTGCCAGAGAAACAAGAGAAGAGACACAGAAACAGATTAGTGTCATAAGCCATGATTACTCCGTTTCAACAGCAGCTTCCATCTGACAACACCTCCCTGTGACTTCCTCAGAAAACCTAAAACACATGAGGGGAGGGACCGAGAGACACATCCCAGCAACCCCCCCCCAAAAAGAAACGATGACGCAGAAATGGCTTGGATGAAAAGGGGAGAGAACTTGAGTGGGGAAAGCTGAGGACATCTCAGGCAGCCACAATAGGAAATATCAGTCTGCACTTCAAAGAAATCAAATCAGACCGTTCCAGAGGGCCTTCTGACAGCGCAGAGACTATAAAAAGACCACAGTGTCCAGAGTGAGATGTGAGAAATGCTCCCAACATTAGAGTATACTATTAACACCGTATCCCCACACAACAGGACAGCTGATGTCTCTGCCAAACCGGCTTTAATTTCACAGGTTCTACCTTGGCCACACAGCCACATAGCACCTGTTTGACAGGAACATATCATTTCCACATTAGAGCCCAAGACTATCTCAACCACTTTCACCTGACACCGTGATGCCAAGATTATGATGCTGAGATTAGGCAGAATTATCAAGGATATATCAAATGTTCAAATCACAATATTGCAGCGCTCCCTGAAATGAGGACAGACGCTGACAGCCTGGTGGATGTTTGCATGGCAAATTGCATTACCCTTCTAATCTTTGCTCTTTCAGCCTCAGCATGGCTGCTACGGTGCTCACTGGGTGACAGTCAAAAAGGCACACGAGTTTTGTAACTAGCTTTGGAGTACAAGTTCAAACTAAATTAAAGGCAATGCTGCAGTATGAAGTAAAAAAAAACAACTCGGTGCAGATTCATGTTAAGACTGCAATGCAGTAAGAACATCAGGGTGATGTTTTACTGCAGCTAGAGGTAGGAACAGTTCACAAAACTGCACTTTGGGTGGTTAGGTAAACTTGAATTATAGTAGAGAACATGTGACTTCTCTGTATGTTTGTGTCTTTTGAAAAACAAAAACCATATAGCCTACTTTCAGCATTTTACTCTGCAGTGACAATGACAGTGTATGTAACAATTCAAAATCTGGGAGCGTGACACTCTCAGTTTTATCTCTACAGATCTTGAGGGAACATGTCTATGAACGTTATCAAGCCCGCAGCCTGTGTAGACCAAACTGCTGTGACATTAGATAAAAAAATGAAGGGATGCCAAGAGAATTATTCATTCCGATGTAAATAACTGTACTTACAACTACTAAGTCTAAGTCCAGCCTGACAGTGAGCCTGATTCTCCTGTAAATGGGTCAGTTGAGTGGATGATAATATGAGAATACTAAAATACAGAGGTGATTCATTGATTGACAACATCTTTGCCATCTATGTTGCTAATTGAATAATGGTTTGATTTGCTGCTTTTCTCGGTTTCATAGCATCTAAAAAAGTCTTTCGGTGTCGGCCTTGGTTGGACAAAACAAGACATTTTCTGAATTCTGTGATAACTGATTAATCAAGAAACTGATCCAGGTCATCCAGTGACTCTTGCTGTAATAGTGCCGGGCTCTGCACTTGTTGAGGTCAACTGTCAACTGTTAGTTGATCACATCAGATCCACCAGCACAACAGGCAAGCCGGTTCTCATGTCCCTGTAAAGTTCCACTAGGCTTATTTACGTCGCAGCAAGGACAGCATGCTTTAGAACCGGCTAATGAGGCCACCAACACTGCAGCCTCTGGTGGTCTTTGAGAAACCTCTGCGCCACAAAATGACTTGGTCTGGGTTCTTTCTCCTCTTTTTCTTTTGTCTGTGCCACATAATCAAAGTCATTTCATAGGGGTTAATGGCAGCACATTTCCTCCTCTGGTTAAGCCAATTGTTAATGGGGAGCATTAAATGTAAACCGCTTGAAGGCCGGACTAGTGCATTCTCACAGCATGAACTGACTGCTGTGCTCCGCATCGCGTGGGGGCAGGCAGCTCCTTTCCAAACAGCCTGCGGCAAGTTATGGCTCCCTTCTCCTGACCAAGAGCTCCATCTGGAACAGTTGAGGTCACATACTGCTCTCCTTTATCCTTTGTTGAACCACAACACAATACATAAAAACAAAAGATCATTCGTCTCTTGATCGGGTCCGCGCAAGACCTCCCGGAATCAGGATCTAGTATCTTAAGTGACACTTAAAATGATCGCATTGTTACTGGTTAAAAATCTAAAAGAACTGGATGTTTCATTTTCTTCAGATCCCAGGCCAGTTCTTTTTTGTAAAGAAGGAAAGAGAGCTCAGAGGTTGCCAAATCTCAAAGAGACTGGGTAAAAACATTATGTGATACTTCACTAATCCCTGAGGGGAAATTCTCTTTCTCACCTTCTTCAAAGAGAGAAATCAGAGCACAGGATCAGAGCAAAGGATCAGTGCCCCTGGACTTAAAGATTCCAAGTCTTTCAGACAGAGGTTTGAGACTCTTGGGCTGAAATTTGATAAACTGAAGTCATGAGCTTGTGTCCATCAAGACGATTGCTAAAAATAAATAAATAAATAAATAAAAAAGGTTCACTTTTAATAATTCATGACCAAACATAACAAAACAATCCTTGGTAGAATGTATCTGAAGCTCTGAACGTCATTTCATGTGACGTATTGTTGGCACATTAAAATGCAATTGCATGAAATCTGCACCAATATGAAGGCATTTTAAATGTCAATTCAAAATCATTTGAATCGTTATTGACAAATTTCACTTAAAGTCCTCTGTTTGAAAACCTCTAACACATTCGAGAAGTGCTGTATAAATAATGTTTTACAGTTGACGCATTGACCAAGTAGAAGACTTTGAAGGACTAACAGAAGATGAAGTGCAAATGTTTAATCCGGGGACCCACCTCTGCCACAAGAAGACCCCACAGTCAAACACGGCCCTCCGCCAAGCAGAACCAGAAATTCCACAGAGGAAATAGTCAAACAAACGTTGCCGGAGAAAGCAAAAAGTGTGTGTGTGTGTGTCTTGAGTGTGGGCGTGTACACAAGTACCAGGCGGGTCTAAAAGGGAAACTCAACATGACAGCTGCAGCTTAGTCCTTTCTGAAGACCTCGTCCTGCTGTAATTCATGAACTCCGGGTTACATGCCACCACTCCCAGTTGTGCACGTAAAGACCATTTTCTCCAGGGCTCAAACTTGTACAGTAGGGTAGTCTAGTCGTAACCTGTCTGTGCAGGCCTCTGCTGTGCTGCAGAGAAGATTCCAAACAGCTCCTAAGTACTATGAGAATGTAAGAAAAAAGAAAAAGTCTAAAGGGAATATTAAAAGACCTAATGTGCTCCAGCTTTAATAGCCTTCGTCAGGATTATAGGATATTGTCGGTATGTGTAGTGAATCCCAAAAGGACTGCCTGAAGAAAGTAGTATCCATCTCCTCATTTAACTCTATGCAACAAACCAAATGTTTCTCAAGATGCTGAACAATTCCTTTAACATGCATGTCTTCTATGGTGGCAGGGAACCAAAGTACTGGAGTTTCAAACCCAGGACCTTTACTTGGACATCCCTGTCATCTCAACACCAACCTAAAGGTCGTCACCCAGACTGCCAAATATAGATACAATCAGGCTGCATTCATATCCAAGCTGTGAGACAGTGTCAGTGAAAGGTTGGTACTTTGTAACCTCAGCGCGGAATCGTCCTGTGGTCAAAAGTACACCAGACTTTCAAAACAAAAACCTGCCTGCTGCTCTCAACATCTGGTGTGTTCAGCTGCAAGATTTGAAAACACGTCAAAACGTCTACTGCACAGTTTGAACATGGAAAACACCGCCTGGGAATGTTTATACGTGCTCACAGAAGAAGAGGTATACGACCATATGTCCTTGAATAGCAAGTCAACAAACTCACCCTGCCATATCTTGCAACATACATTGATTCGTACAGGAACCACTCGGAGAACTCCGTATGAGCCAGAGATTCGGTCTCAATGTTTGTTATGCAAGCCAAGCAGAGCTCAGATGAATTGCATTTCTTGCAAATAGATGGTTTATATGATCTTCAGCATGTTAGAGGAATCCTCGTCATCTCACGCAGTCAAGTTGTGTGACTTGTGATTCATCGAGACCTTGAAACTCAAGTCCTTTGAAAGCACAATATTAAAAAGAAAAAAAAAGCTAAAATACCAAATGAGTTGCATAAAATGTTATGCAAGCTTTGTGAAGGTTGTCTTTTCTCTTTTCCTCTTTATTTTACCCAAAAACATAATTAAAAACAACTGCTCAGTCACAGCTGGCAATAAAAGAAAAAAGAAAAAACACAACCAGCAGTACCATAATGCAGATTCAATGGTGGTGATCATAATTGCTTTTCGCTTCCTGGGTAAAAATGCAACACATGATTATGTTGCTATTTTCATGGCCATTGGTATGTAGAAAAACAAGAGATGAAACAATGCTGAAACTAAAGTAACTGGCAGCAGAGGTTACCTGACCTGAGGGAAGACATATTGTGTCTGTTCAGGAGAGATTGTTTGAGAGGACATGCAGGCAGCTCGCTTACAGGGGGACAAAGTGTGTCTTGAATAGTTAAGGAAGTTTATGTAGTTAACATCGAGACATGCACATATTGCATGCCAGCTGCTTTCACAACCAAACTAAAATGAATCTCAAGGTTAATTATCATTTCTAATACACACAACAAAACAAAGTTTATTTAAAATACTGATAATGAGTCCGTTTCAAGCTGCTGGAGAGATCTGTGTGTATTTATTAAGATGATGGGCCCACTTTTTTCCCCTTTTGGAGGCAACAGCTGAGGTTAATTTGTCTTTAGCCATCTGGAGGATCACAACAAGTATCCAAATATTAACCAAACTAAGATAATGTTCAGCCATGATAAACATTTGAGACAACCAATAGATCAGCCTACAGTTGGTAACATACTGCTTCCCCTCTTCAGCTCAGGTGAATCATAAAATTCTGCACAAAGCGTGTCACGACTGCTGTCCAAGGTGCTGAAGCACAGACCACCAGGGATGCAGGAGCTGTCTAAGGTGATGGTTGTTGTAGCACTTTAGATCTACCTTATGACCCATATCTAGCAATATTTTAGTGTGGCTACCTTGGATTATACTGCCTGAGGTTTAGAACAGGATTCCAATTGTTGACAATTTATTATTATGATTTTGTTTTGATTTTGGGTGTCCAAAATTGATTGCATCAGAAATACTGTAGCCACCACTCCGTCCTCCATGAAGGAATGCTGATACATCCTGGGACTGGTTGTAGTAGCCAAAATAGCCAACCTAAATAAAAAACACTTGAAAGTGACTGAGGCAAAATGCTCTTGAGGATTATTTCTGGCAGACACATTTTCTTCCTGTGGGTGTCAGGTGGCAAACAGTACTCCTAATGAGGACACTGACACTAAAAAACACACCATGAGGAAACAAGACTTAATAAAAAAGGTATTCATGTCATCTAGGCCGGGACATTTAATGACGATGTCTAGAGGACAAATCCAATATAAAAAATAAATTTAAAAAGGGAAATTGTTACAACCTGAGCAGAGCATTTAACTTGTTACAGCTTTGACCTCTGTGAGCATATGTTGTGTGGCTGTAAAGAGAAGCTTGTGTGCAAACTACTTACTGTGATCACTTCTCTATTTGTTTGCCGTCGCTGCAGTGCAATGCTTGTTAATCTGCCTGAGATGCCAGTGCACCACAGCTGGTGCAAAACACTGTCACGAGCTACAGTCTGCATCGACATGCGGCTGCACTATCCACGCACTGATTCAACCCTCCCCTCGCTCCTCTCATCAACGAACCCACCTTCCTCTAAGCACATGCTGAAAGGAGCAGATAGAACATACATGCAACGTCAGATGATGACTCACAGCAGCATCCTACCAGTGCTGGCTAATTGTTACACCTGAAGCATACGCAACCGCAGTCCGTGCCTCAAAGGACACAGGACGCTCACATCTAACAGATGGCTTATAAAGTAAAGAAATAAAAATAAAAAACACATTTGTTAAGACAAAAAACTGAGACAAACAGGCAGCCTGGAAATCAACTCCACTCACCTTCATGACTCCTCATATCAGTGGAGGGTGAGAAAGTGGTGGAGATGAATGAATGTCAGAGAAAGAAAATTACAATATTGGCCAGACAGAGAGAAACGGTACGTTGAAAAAGCAGAAACACTGGACCAGGAAGAAAACGGGGGTGAGCATGTGATTGACGGGAAATAAAATTATGACAAGAGAGTGGAAGAGAACAGCTGATGACGGGAGGAGCGAAAGGAAGGGGGGGAACGAGCAGGAGAGGCTTAGTGAGAAATCAGCAGGTTGTGGTGGTGTTGCAGGAGAGAGACTGCAAGAGAGAGAGAGACAGAGAGAGAGACAGAGAGAGAGACAGAGAGAGAGACAGAGAGAGAGAGAGACACAGAGAGACAGAGAGAGAGAGACAGAGAGAGAGACATAGATTTCAGTCTGGACCAAAGTGTTCTTGTGTGGACGTTTCTTACTTTCAGGACGTTTTCTGAAAGCTTTTTCTTGAGTTTCAAACTGAAATGTGTCACTTTGGTGGAAACAAACTGCTGCAAAACACCAAAACGCTGCAGGAGACCAAGAGAATAACTACTGTGTGTTAGCGTATAAACCCCTGATGCGTCTCCGTCGGGACCTTCAGCCTACTCCTCACCGGAGAAGGAGGTGATTCGACAGCTCAGCGTCTGAAAGGCTCAGCGTCCGGAGGTGTGAGCGAGGAGGTTGAGGGTTTACGTCGTCCTGGTCGGGGATTAACCGGCTAATCCCACATTCCTACACAAACATCAGTCAGTAAGAAGCTCAGAGGCTAAACCCCCGGACATCATTCACCTCCAGCTCCACAGACGCCCGCTCCTCTTTAACCGTTTGTGGGTTTTAAAGACTCCACAAAACGAACCGTACGTTTAGAACCGCAGATATCTGAGAACAGATGTGAGGACTCATGTCATCAACCTCCAGAGGAAACATGAGTCCTGGCTAAAGAGGCAGGAAGACAGGCAGACAGATCAGAGACGGGCATGCAGACAGGGTTAATTGGCCTGAGAAAGAGAGACTGTTATTACCGCCTGGTGAAGGACGATCCTCCCGTCCTTTCAACACAGTCGATATGTTGAAGGGCAGAGTTTAGATGAAGCCGATATGAAGCCCTGAACGTCTGCAGGCGACCCTGAACCGGCTGGATCTGAACCCTCCAGACCATCAATTCAGTTTGACTCTACGAACTTCAACGTGTTCTGCACTTCTGCAGGTTTCTGTCTGGGCTCCAGTTCGAGTGCTTGTTTCTGATGAATGCAGGTTGATTTACTGCCGTCCTTCCTTGAACCGTCACTTCGTCTTGAACCAAATGAAATCGTTTGACACGTCCTAGTTTTCGTGTCTGCAGAGCTTCTTCTTCTGAGACACATCTACAGGTGTTTGTGAGCAGGCGATCCTCAGTCCGCCTCTCGCTGTGGATCTGAGGACCCACGTGGGTTCAGCTCTTCCTGGTCTCCGTGAGCCGGGTTCCAGAGCGGCGGCAGAAACTAATGAGCTCCAGACTGAGACATGAAGATGTGCTGATGAAGCAGCGACCGCAGAGCCAACAGACGTTTAGTATCTTCTCCAGGTTTCAGGCTCTTTCTTCACTTTAACATTTCTCTCGTTTCTTCCTCACCTTCTTCATCTTCCTTTCTTTATCTCTCTTCTTCATTCCTTCTTTTATTTCTGGTTTCTTATATTCTTGTTTTCTTTTCTAACTTTTCTTTCTTGCTTTAACTTCCCAACTGAGGGACAAATAAACTTTCAACCTCTCCTACTTTCAACATCTTCTTTTTCTTTTCTATCATTTTAAAATTTTCTGTCTTTTTCCATGTTTCCTTTACTTTACTGTCCTACAGTAACTTTCTTGTTCTCTTCTTTCCTTTTCTGACTTCCCTCCTTTCTTCCTCTCCTTTGTCTCCTGGACTCGTCGTGCGTTTCACTGCTTCTTGACGTTATTTGACGTATTAATGCTTCTGCTTCAGTGATTAATGTGAGTTTGTCTCCTGTGAGAAAGCCGAGACGTTGCGTCCTGAAAGCGTCCTTTGTCGTCGCGCTCGCAGCGTTACGTTCCAGGACGGTGAAGCCGAACACGCAAAGATCAAAACGTCTTCCCGACGTTCCTGCGAGGCCTCGGCCGGCCGAGCGGCTTGTGTAAACTACATCAAGCTGTTTGTCTGAACTTGTCGAGGTTTTGAAGCTCTTCAGCGTTTTACTAGAACCTCCTGGACCACGTGGGAGATCTTCTCTGGAGCTTTTCATGCATTAGAAATAAGACATGAAAAGCTAAAAAACTTTAAGAAACTGATGATACGTGTGGAGATTTTGCTCCGCTGATACAACAGAAGGCGTTTTGGGGAAATTCACTCCTCAAATGAAGCTGCAGGATAAAGGCTGAGAAAGGCCGTCTCATTTGCAGAAGGTAGATTATTAGTGCACTTAAAACCACATTAACACATTAATCTGCCTCTTTGAACCTTTTACAGTGTGGAAATATCTCCATATGTTCAATTTCAGTCCCCAGAATCTCACAGATATAAAGAACTATTTATCTGTAAACGCAGAGCGCAGCTGAGGCTGATGGTGGCGCTACATGAAGAGTTCTCACAGTTCATCCTGAGGGGAACATGAACGTCAGCAGCTCTGCAGGTGTTTGTGTTTGACACGTTAACGATCACAGCAATTCATCCTGAGGGGAACATGAACGTCTGTAGTTCTGCAGGTGTTTGTGTTTGACACGTTAACGATCACAGCGATTCATCCTGAGGGGAACATGAACGTCTGTAGTTCTGCAGGTGTTTGTGTTGGACACGTTAACGATCAGAGCGATTCATCCTGAGGGGAGCATGAACGTCTGTAGTTCTGCAGGTGTTTGTGTCGGACACGTTAATGATCACAGCGATTCATCCTGAGGGGAGCATGAACGTCTGTAGTTCTGCAGGTGTTTGTGTTTGACATGTTAACGATCAGAGCGATTCATCCTTAGGGGAGCATGAACGTCTGTAGTTCTACAGGTGTTTGTGTCGGACACGTTAATGATCACAGCGATTCATCCTGAGGGGAGCATGATCCCTCCCACATATTTCAGTTTCAGTGCTCAGAGATATTTATCCAATCAGATCCCATCGTGTCGAACATGTCACCCTCCGGCTGGAACCCCAGAGGTGAGACAAACGGCAACAAATCAGAGACCCCATGTTAATTAAGCCACGCCCACTTTTTTGAGTGATCCAATCAAAGCCCTGAATTATCCTAAATGCTCTGGAGCTGCTGTTTCTGTGGGACTTTGAGCTGCTGTTTGTTTCCAATGTGGTGCAATAAGTAAAAAGCACCCCCCCCAGCCCTTAAACAGCTGACAGTGAGCGATCCGGGGGTCAGAGGTCAGGTGCAGTAATGTGCTGGACAGTTTTCCCATGAGCCCGCAGTGTAAGTCAACATCAGTGTTCTTGTTGTGCTGAGCCGAGAACAATACTGGGATTTTTACAGCCTGGGGGGGGCGGGGTGTGGGCTGAATGGCTTGTATTCACCGCTGCATGTGGGTGGCATGTATCTGCACACACACACACACACACACACACACAGTGTGGGCGGGCCGGCTGACCTCGGGTCAGTTCACTGGAAGTGTAGGATGATCTCACAGCTGCAGGACACAACACAGGCTGCATCACTGTTTCCCTGCTAATGAACACGCACACACACACATGCACACACACACACACATGCACGCACAAACAAACACACACACACACAGTGTTTTGGCACAGTTTGCCTCCACATGCAGCCGACGCGCAGGTGACGTTTTCACAGTTGTTGACTTAATGAAGCTCTAAACGCTGCGACCAGGCACTCCTGTCCACACACACACACACACACACACACACACACGTGGCTTCTTGTAACTGTGGTCCCAACAGGAAGTTGGCCCCGCCATGGTTCCCTCCAGCTGGATTCAGAGGTCCAGTCGTGTTCCAGCTGTGATCAGCTCACCAGGTCCATTAAAGGTGGTGCTTATTGAAACGTGCTTATACGTATAAAATGTTTGTTTTGTACCATTTGATGTCTTTCCTCTTTTTCATTCATGTTTTTTGTTCATAAATTCACTTTGTTGGGCTGAACTCCCGCCTGCAGTGCTGCACACGCCCCTTTAAGACTTCCAGCTGCCAACCAACATCTGCTGAGCATCAATCAATCGATCGATCAATCAATCAGGAAACATGTCGGCTTATTGTTTGTGTTCTGAATCAGATGTTTCTTCCACATTACTGTCAGTTTCATGTTGTCGGAGTGTCCTTGAATGCATCACCTCGGAGACGTTTGGTGCTTCTTGAAGTAAAAGACATTCATCCTCATCCTCAGCTGCTGGGGGGGTCACGAGCCGAGCCGACACCGAGCTCAAAGAGAGCGTGCAGGTATGAACACACACTCACAGACCTCACACACACACACACACTCTCACAGACCACTCACACACACACACACACACACTCACAGACCACACACTCACACACACACACTCACAGACCACACACACACACTCACAGACCACTCACACACACACACACTCTCTCTCACACACACACTCACACTCTCACACACCACACACACACACTCACACACACACACACACACACTCTCACACACACACTCACAGACACACTCACAGACCACTCACACACACAGTGAGTCCAAACACAAGGCTGATGTTTGTTTCCACTGATCTTGATCTACGAGTTTCATGCAAACACACACATGCAAATGCAAATGCATCGTTAGCAACATTAGCAGTGTAGCTCCGTCCGACTCCAAACCTTTCTGCTATCGACCAGCACGTGTTTTAGTGTCGAAACTATCAGTGTGTTTATTTTAAAAGTGTTTTGTCACGAGCACTTTCACACACGACACAAACATCTGGCCGCGGAAGGCGTCCGACCACCGGCGGTTTCCAGAGGTGCCAGAGGTTAGTGATCCTTCACAGACAGTCACAGCGCGTTACAGGCTGATCTGAGGTCAGGCTGATCTGGGGTCAGGCTGAGCGGCGTTACAGGCTGATCTGAGGTCAGGCTGATCTGAGGTCAGTCTGAGCGGCGTTACAGGCTGATCTGAGGTCAATCTGAGCGGCGTTACAGGCTGATCTGAGGTCAGTGGAGGCTTCACAGAGGACAGCAGAGACCTTGTTGACCCTTCAGGCCGTCGTTGGTATTCAGCTCTCGTCTAAAACTGCTGCTCTAAAGTCTGTTCGCTTCTTATCTTATCTTTCTTATTGTTCCTCCTCTCTCTGTCTCTCCCTCTCTCTCTCCTCCTCTGTGATATTGAACTCTCCGGGACTCCGTCAGCTCAGTCCCTAAATTAAAAACTTGTTCATCTGGCTTCCTGTTGTTGCCAGGCAACAGCAGCCGGGTGACGAGCAGTGGGAGTCGGGAGGCGACGGTGTCACATGTTTATGGTGCTCATTGGGTGAAAGACAGCGAGCGAGTGACTGAAGGTGCAGCTGTCCTCCTCCTCCTCTTCCTCCTGCTCCTCCTCCTGCTTCTCCTCCTCCTCCTCCTGCTTCTCCTCCTCCTCCTCCTGCTCCTCCATCTTCATCGTGTTCACCCTGGAGGTTTCACAGATGCGTCTCCTGCTGACTGACATCTCGTCAACATGAATCTGTTGAACGTCTTCAGTTTTCTGCTTTGGAGAACGTGTCTGATGCCGTTTCACGATGTCGTCGCGCTCGTGGAAGAAGAAGCACTGAAGGTGTGAAAGCACTGAATCACTCGGCTGCGCAGAGCTCGATTTCTCACGTTGCCAATTTAACACCTCACATTTGTCAATCAGCGGCTTCTAAAGGCCGCAGGTGATGTTAGTCACAGGTGTTCAGTGAGGAGGTCTGTAGGCTCACGTGCGATCAGAACGTCCAGAAGAGAGTTTAAAATCTCATATTGTTGAGTTTCCTGCATCATAATCGCAATGCAACTGAGAATCAGGTTTCTTCCAGCTCTACGATGATGAAGATGAAGATGCAGCTGCTGCAGATTCCACCTGACAGCAGAGCTGCTTGACTTCCTGCAGGTCATTTCCTGCTGCGCTCCATCAGCTGTCAGACTGAAGATCTAATGAAATATGTGAGATGCAGTTGTTGTCATGTTTAGGATTCTTGCCGATCATCTGATTCACTTTCAGAAGGACGTTTGTTTCCCGCCTGCAGAGACTTTCTGAGGTGGTATCACCTTCATCAGCAGTGACATGTAACTGCAGATGTGTTGGATCTCATGTGAAATCTAATGCTGCGTTTCTGTTGGCAACACATTCCTGAAGGCCTGAAGCTGGTTTCTGTTCCTCATGCTGAAGTAGTTAGAAGTGCTTCACAGGACTTTTTCACTCGCTCGTCAGATTGTAAATCACCCGACCGGACGTCACAGACGCAGGATTCATCCTCCCGATGGCTTCGTGTCTCGGTTGATTTACAGACTCGACTGCGGAGCCACGACGTCCAACAGTCGCATCCATCCGTCGGGATCAGAGCTCTCGTCTCTGTGCTGCACAGCTTTCTGTTTGAGCTGCGTAGATTTCTGTTCATGCTTCCAGTCTTAAGTTTCTGCTGATTCACAGGAAAGTTTCTTTGTTGGAGGCAGCCACTAAAACAACAGCTGAGTCTACAGAAATCTACGTTTGTAGGAGAAGAAGAAATGCCTTTTACTTTGTGGAATCTCACTTACAGACGTGCAGAGTTTGGGTTTGTACTTGGCAGTTAGATTCATGAGACTGCTTCAGAGGACATGCAGATGCTATAGATAACCTACTGCGTGCTCTCTGGTGAAGGAACAAACCAGAGTGCATTAAAAACAGAGGTAGGCAGTAAAAGCTGTAGCTTCAGGCCATAAATAGGCAGAGACATGCCAGAGACGTGCAGGGACAGGGTCAGACCGTGCAGTGCATCAGCCGGGAGGCCATACAGAGTCAGGATCATCCGAAACATACAGAAACCCTGTGAGTCTGCAGAGTCCGCTGCAACATGTAGAAGAAGAGCTCGCTGGGCCACAGCAGCATGCTCAGTGGAAACCGCAGGACTGAAGTTATTCATCTCACTGCAAATTACAGAGTCAGAGGCAATTTGCAGATGTGCTTCAACGTCTTTGATGCGTGAACTCTCCTCCACAGCAGAATATTATATGTCACACTGTCCAGTTTTATTTAACTTCCTCTGCTGGAGGAGGACCTGCTCCGCGCTGCACTCACAAGGCTGTTAGCCAGCTAGCTAGCTGGAGTGCTAACATCTGTGTATGCCGCTCATGATTGAATGGCAATAAATCCTTTACGTT
Organism: Nannoperca obscura; assembly: GCA_036024295.1. Classification (NCBI taxonomy): domain Eukaryota; kingdom Metazoa; phylum Chordata; class Actinopteri; order Centrarchiformes; family Percichthyidae; genus Nannoperca; species Nannoperca obscura. The sequence continues at coordinate 23,478 of JAVQJL010000696.1, forward strand.
TTCATTTATTTGCTTCCTTATTTACCCTCAAAGCTAGCCATGTTAGCTAACCTGAAACATACTATGATTTCAGATTTGTTCTTTTTATCAATATCTTTCTCTCAGGAACCTGACACGAATAAAACATGCAGGAAACGGACATGATAGGGAATTCTACATTATAACTCTGTTTGATGTTGTAATATTGACATCAGGGCCGGGGGGGCAGCAGAGGGAGAACTGCTCCTCTTTGATGCACGTTTTCTAATAAAGAAATCAACCTTTTAGTATTTATTCAGCAGCAGGATGAAAGAGGAGGAACATGGAGGAAGCCGAAATGAGATGAAGCAGCTTTCGAGATGAACGAGCGCAGAGCGGAGTTTCCCAAGAGTGTATTTTTATCTTTGTCCCATGACATCGCAGTGGGCACGTAACCGTCCACAGTCTCTGATGTTTAATCATGCTGACCTGACTGATACTCGGCATTTTCAGGACACCTCGGCTCGTTTTCCAGTTGGATCCATCAGAAAACTTTCCAGAAAACATCTCAAACTGCAGACGACAGACGTTCTGGTAGCGAAGCAACAACTTTAACCCTGAAGTCACACAGTCCACAGACGGAGGAGGTGGATGGATGTTTGTCTGGTCACAGCTGTGTTTAATACTGGAAACGTCTTGTTAGCATGTCAGATATGTTGAGCTAAACTGCAAGAAGAATCTGCTGTGATCCAACACAAGAGGAAAGAGAATCCACTCCAACATGTTGCTCCAGTTACAGATATTATTCATCGAAAGAGTCCAAACGAAGCAAATGATCCTCAACACCTCATAAAACCTGAGCAGCTGGATCGCTACCAGAACATTTAAGTGCTCATTTATTTTATATCATGGCCTCAAAACCTGCTCTTCCTCTACTTCACTCTGCAGTTATTCCTCCTCTGTGAGTCCAGCTCACGTCTCCCTTCTTCACACGAGGTGTTGCTTGTGTGTAAACGCGTCACAAAACTAAACCTTTCTGTATTTGTGTACTAAATAGCTTCAAGTACTCGGCTGAAACAGCGTTTCAACACAGCGGCTGTTTAATCCGCTGCTACAAAGGCGGGTGGAAAGGTTTGAGGACGGAGGGACTGTTAAGACAAGTCTGAACCACAGCCGGCGAGAGATCTGTGCAGTAATCCGGTAACTGGCAGCAGGATTACCTGTCTGTCATCAACTCACAGAACTGTGATGTTGGTAGAAGTCCTGCATCTGTCCTGCATTAGTCGCTCCGAGGAGCCAAAGCTGTTGTTGCTCTCAGTCAACATGTTACTGAAACCTCGGAGAGCCGAACAGAAGAACGTTTCAAACAGTGTGATGGATGGAGCAACGCTAGTTCAGTTTGTCGACTCTGGATCTGTGTTTATTTGGCATTTCATCCGTTTGGGTCTGTAAGAGGTTTGATATCAGGAGCGGAACAACAACAGTGAGTACATGCAGCCATATTTCACCACGCTGAAACCCAACAGTGTTTGTTCAGCGGGTGAAAGATGAGCTTTGAGGGGAACTCCATCACGTTTCCACATCCAAGGACTCCCTTCGGCCTCCTGCTGCATCCCTTTATCACATGTTATAGCAGAATCAAGGAAAACCTGCAAACTACTTCAGACCGAACATCTCGTCACTCCCCGAAACATAAAGCTGCACATGCAACAAGTCCTGAACTAAACCACGAGCCGTGTGATTCTGTGGACATCACAGAAAGGAGTCTGTCCTGCTGACCTCTATGAACAACGTCTATCAAGACAAAACACAGTCTTAATGATCCTCCACTGACCAGCGCAGTATTACAGAGAGAAAGTTAAACGGAGAAAATGAAGGTAGAGAAAAACGAGGAAGAAACAAAAGAACAAAAGAAGTAAAACCTGATAAAGGTGTTTTTGGTCTAAACAGACAGAGTTCCTCCTCTGAAGAAGGAGCTGAAAAACTTCCTCAAAACTAAATAGTTTGAACTTCCTACACTGAAAAAACTGTTTAAAAGGATGATTTAACGATGAAAAAGGTCCTAAAACATCTTTTAAGAGATAAGTAGAGCGAAATAACTGAAGAAAGATAAGATGAAAAGAAAGATGTAAAGAAAAAAAGAATGAAAGAAATCCAAGACGACAGAAACACAGATGAATGACAGACGGAGGACAAAGCAGCCAGTGTCCTGTTATCAGTGTTTACCCACAGTGCACCAGCAGATGTGGCGGTGGATAAGACAGCGGGCCATTAAAAGATATTGACCTCTGGCCGTTTATCTCCACCCGCCTGCCTGTTCACTGTAACAGTCTGATGAACGGCGGCGGGGATCGACCTGGAGACCATAAATACTGTGAAGACAGACGAGCGTCGTTACAGGAACCTGCAGGTACTCCACATTCCTCAGCATCATTTTTTAGATTGATTTCTTCCTCCAGGCAGCTGCTGCTGTTATTAAATGTCTGGAAATCCGCTTGAAACTTGCTGCAGATTTACAGACATACATCGTCTTATGTGCGATGCATTCAAGGACACTATTATTTCAGATAACTGATTAAAAAACAATCACTAAATGCACCAACAGGTGGTTTTTAATACAATCTACTTTTTTAAATGTTAGCTCAGAAAAGTGGCAGCGGGTGCATGTAGCAGAAGTAAAGACTCACCAGTCTCTGCAGGATCCTCTTGCTCTTGTCGTCGGTGCAGTAGTCGGACAGGATGCTCCTGTGGACCAGAACCAGCCCGTTCAGAAACAACCAGGAGCCAAACCAGAGCAGAGCGAACACCAGGGTCCCCCGACGAGAGCACAGCCTGAGGCCCAGCCACCGGAGCAGGCACAGCCCGCCACCGCAACCCCCTCCACCCGACACCAGTCCTGCAGGCAGCATGGTGCTGCACTAAAGTGTCCGAGGTCTGATGCTGTGGAGCTCTGGAGCCTCAAACACTAGTTTAAAGCCTCAAGAGGAGTTCTTTGTAGTTGACAATGTTCAATAAAAACTGGTCAGAAAGGAGATTTAATACTTATGAGCTCAGATTAATGAGTTCATCTATAAGTCTCATGTCTTCCAGGACCAGTTGAGAACTAGACACCGGGTCGTGCCGTCATATCTCCCATGATGCTCCTTAGCAGTTTAAATCAGTTGAAAGATCTGTCATCAATCATGAGAAATATCCATCATCATCAAGGTCTTTCCCTCTCTCCTCGACTTCTCTATCCAAACGTCTGCAGAAGAAGAGAGCGGTCCGTAATCAACCAATCAGAGCAACGGGACCACCGGTCCGACCTTCCGCTGGACTCTCTTCACACCCGACTGGAAGGTTTCTTCTCCTCACAGCGAGTCACAAAGTGTTGAGCAACAAGAAAATAACTCCGACGCAGCCGAACCGCCGCCGCGCTCTGTGATGTGGCTGCAGTGTGGCTCTGAACACACACACACACACACTCTCGTGCACATCAACACACTCGTCACGATGTCGTCCTCGTGGCGTCTGCAGTCTCTGTGGTCGTCGGACGAAACACGTCCCTGAAAATCGTTTCCAAACGTCCGACAGAAGAAAGTGTGGATTTAAACTCCTCCAGGACGAGGAGTTCCTTAACGAGCTGGAAGCAAAGAGAAGCAGAGACGTTTCCTTGATGTTAGAAAATAGAAAAATACTTTGTTGGCTGCTCTGATCTCTGGAGGAACTTGTCTGACAGACGAGATCCAAACATGTAAAAATTGAGTCTGACTTCATTGTATTTTACAACTTGGAAACTTTCCCCTCCAGAACCTCAGGATGTTTGATGGACTCTCTGACAGCTTAGTGACGGTTAAGTGTTAAACCAGACTAATGAAGTGAGACGGGTTCAGGAGATTTCTCCTCTGATGTTCTTGTTGAAGAACATAATTATCTGCAGGGTCAGTCGAGGGTTTCTCAGACTGAGATTTAAACTAGATTCTCAAACAAGCAGCTCTGGGTGTTTCTCTGTTTTCTACAAACTGTCCACTTATTTACTGATGGGGTTCGATCTCCTCTCGCTGAAGCATCCAAACCATGAAGTGAGGAAAAGAAACTCAACTCACCGCAGAGGGAAACCCGAAGAGAAGTCTCCTCAGAGATCCAGCTGACCAACTCCAACCGGTCGAGTCCTGAAGGGAAAGAAAGCAGAGAAGGTGGGTTTGAGTCCTGCTGAGGGGAACGTGGGTGGTGGTTCTCCAACCGTCCCCAGGAGATGAAACCTGCTGTTTACATGATCTCATGGGGTTGATCCACATGTGGAGCTCCTCCTGGAGCTCGTCTGTGTGTTGTGAACAATCTACACTCGTGTCGACGGTGAAGGACCAACCCAGTCTTATGTGAAACCATCAGAAGCTGTAAATAACAACAGCTCCAAGTGTTTCCCCGGAGCAGATCCCAGATCAGTGAGGCTGCTGCTGTTACAGATCAGTGGATCCTACATGAACAGTAGCCTCGCTCGGCAGCGTTGCGTCATGTAGCATGTTTGTAATAATGGCAGATCTGGGAGAAGTTAGTGTCTGGGGCTTTCTGCCAGGAAGCCTTTGAGCCTGCTGCTCTTATTAAGACAGGAAGAGGAGATTATAATGAACGACTCCTCTGCTGTTTTCTCACTTTAAGTGAACTAATGTTTCACTTAAATGTTCGTTAACGCGTCGTGAACCCAGATCTGTCTGAGGGCCTTCACGAAAACAAAGGACACGGATCTGTTTCTGAACTCGACAGCGTGATGTCCTCAGTAAGCACGAGGTAGTCCACATGAACAATATTTAACACATTTACGTTGTCTGCTTCTGATTTAAAGTGATGATTTAAAAACAGATCCAGGATTAACTCAGACTGAACTCTTTAAGAAGAACCTGCCAACACGTGGAGTCCTGGAGCGGTTCCTAGTCCCAGAAGATGATCCTGTTCTTGGTAGAAGTCTCTGGATCCGAAGGGTTAAACTACTAAAGGTTACTTTCTTTTTAGTAACAAACAAGTCTTTGGCTGCAGATTCGCTCACATTAGAAACTTCTGGTTCTCCTTTGAAGAGATGATCAAAAACTACAGAAACTGAATCAACTCCAACTTTCAGCTCCACTGGAGGAATAATTCAAGAGGTTGTTAAATCTTTATTTCCTTCCTTTTGTGGAGAAGAAACGATAAAACCTGCTGTTTGACAGAAACACCTTTGGATTGAGTGTAGAAGTGAACTCACGAACAGCTTGTCTGCAGGACCCTCAGTAACTCTGCTGCTGTAAAGTGTCCATCAGATCAGATCACTGCAGATATGAAGCTGTAAACTCTAACACCTACTGTGGTGAAGTGACGTGGTCCTCAGAGTCTGAGGTCTGCAGCTGCAGGACCAGGTCTCAGCCCCTGAAGATGCTGCTGGAGATCAGCTGGAAGTCTTCCGGCGAGCTGCTGTCGAGGAACGCGTCCTGCAAACCCTGAACCCGGACTGTCAGGCAGCCCCGCAGGTTCCTGCAGGTTCTGCTGTCTCCTCACACTGCTGCTGCCGCCGCGCACTGCCTCCGCCTGCAGAGAGAGGGAGGGAGAGGGAGGGAGAGAGAGAGACAGAGGGAGGGAGAGAGAGAGAGAGAGACAGGGAGGGAGAGAGAGAGAGAGAGACAGGGAGAGAGAGACAGAGAGAGAGACAGAGAGAGAGAGACAGAGAGAGAGACAGAGAGAGAGAGACAGAGTGTGTGTGTCGCGTTCAGGCTTGTTAGTTAAACCTCATTCCTCTTCCTCCCTTCACTCTGCTGCACTCTGGCTTTTTCCTTCCTCTTCCTCTCTCTGTCTCACTCTCTCTCTCTCTGTCTCACTCTCTCTCTCTCTCTCTCTCTCTCTGTCTCTCTCTCTCTCTCACTCTCTCTCTGTCTCTGTCTCTCTCTCTCTGTCTCACTCTCTCTCTGTCTCTCTCTCTGTCTCTCTCTCTCTCTGTCTGTCTCACTCTCTCTCTCTCTGTCTCTCTCTCTGTCTCACTCTCTCTCTCTCTGTATCTCTCTCTCTCTGTCTGACTCACTCTCTCTCTCTCTGTCTGTCTCACTCTCTCTCTGTCTGTCTCACTCTCT